>JAEQBH010004254.1:0-143016 GCA_016808115.1 Tetrastigma voinierianum | reverse complement strand
AAAGAACTTGTTAACTAAGGTTGCTTCATACTTCTTGAGATATGAAGCAAACCTGTGTGACAGTCAGTTACCAACTTACCAAGGGAAAGGACACAAAAGAGGCACGAGCGAAACTCTGCAAGAAAACTGGTCCCTTGTTTATTCAGTTATCTTTTACATCTTAAAATTTTTTCATACTCTTGTCAAGCTTATCTTCATTCTTCAGTGTCTCCGTGTGAATTGGTTTTCGTTGTGACAACCCGAGGCGCAGTTGGTTATGAATGATTAAGAGTACCTTTTTTAGAGCTTATTCTAGACTTTGTTGGTAATTTTTTAAGGATGATTCAGCCTTCTGTTTACACATTTCTTGCTTTAATAAAATTATGAATGTCTTTCATGAAAACTGGAGTTTAGAAGATAAGAAGCTCTGTAAGATGAGAACAGGTGATTCCAATTTTAGATTTTCCTTCCTATAAGCATTCTTTTATTGTGCACCATTTTTTTTTCACTAGCATGTTCTCAAAAGATTCTTTAATTGTAGCTTTTGGAATATGTATTTGCTCCAAAGTATGGGGTAGGACTGATAACTTGTCGGCTTAAAGGATGTGTGTGAGATTGGACTATTGTCCTCTAAAACTTTGATCATGTTGACTGTCTGTTGCATATAAAGGTCATGCACATCAAATGGGTTTTAACTGGATTTGAAAGAAAGTTAATTTATAATGCATAAAATCAATGACACATTCACAGCACATTTTTCAGCAGAAATCTCAGGAAAAAAAAAAGAAAAGAAAAAGCAGGTGGAGCATTGATGTTCACTTACCATTGCTGAAAACAATATGATCATTATACCTATGTCCTTCACTTACTTATGTTGACTGTGTGTCGCTAAACTTGATTCAAGATTATCCAAAAGTGAAAATGATATAGTCACTATACCTACATATAGTTGGTGTGCTCTACCTTGGGGTCATGTTCAGCAGTCTTAATTCACCATCTAAGCTTGCCAAATGGAACTCAAATGGTGGTGATCCATGTGGGGAGTCTTGGCAAGGCATTACATGCAAAGGCTCAAGGGTCACACAAATGTAACTTTTGGTTTTTCTGTTTATTTCCATGTCCATGGTGTCCTAAGCATCACTTATGCCATTGATTCATAGCATATTGTCTATTATTCTTTTCCATCAGAGAATTATCAGGTCTTAACTCATCAATAATGGGCTACCAGCTAACAAGTTTGACGGCATTAATCAACCTGTAAGATCATTGCTCAATGCTGTGTTGAACTTTTCCCTTTTTCTATCAATTACTATGAATGTCTTTTAGGATGGGTTAAACTTTTCTCTCTTTGTTTGTTATCTTGATGTGGCGATTACAAAACTTTGCAGAGACATAAGCAACAACAATCTTGGAAACCAGATACCTTATCAACTACCTCCAAACCTGCAACGATTGTATGCTTCATATCTAAAAATCTTTCCTGTTCTTTTGTTTACCATTCCTACTTAATTTATGATGTCTTCCATTATATAATTCTTATATGTATGCAGAAATCTTGCTGGTAATAGCTTCAACGGGGGCATACCTTATTCTATTTCTCAGATGATTTCTCTTCAATACCTGTAAGCCAAATTAGATTTCTCTGTTATTTATTTCTTTATGCAAGTTATCCTAAAATGCGAACTAAACATTTTTTTAAACTGTAGAAACGTCGGTCACAATCAACTTCAGGGTCAGCTGGGTGACATGTTCAGTCAGCTTTCGTCCCTCACCACATTGTAAGATCTTCCCCCAACTTTATCCTATTAAAAATAATCTTCATGATAGAAGAATCCATAATAGAAGGTTTATTTCATTGAAATTTACTTGTTGGTATGGTTTTCACTACTCAATTTAAAAAGCTTATATGGATCCCATAAAAAAAAAAAAAAAAAAAAAATCCTATATGGCTCTTATGGTATTTATAATGTATTATTATTTTTTATACTGTTGTCCGTATTGATCTTCTATTTCAACACCCCCTAGGATGTCTTTTAGAAAATTTAGGAGTGTTACCTCCTCTGTTATTAGGATGAATCAGATCTGCACATGGCATTTACAGTTTAATGTTTTTTGGTAAATTACCAAAAATAAAAATTATATGTCAAATAGTTGGGGTTGGTTTTGCTAGAAGGTCGAATCTCACTATTCTTTCCCGTGGTTTAGGATTTCTTCAATTCTCTCGGGATGTGACCCTTTAAAGTCTTAGCTCCCTCTCAAGCATGACAACAATGTGAGTATTTAAGATATTATCCTCACTAATATTTTCATTTGATTAGGATTCCTTGGTTATCTAATTTGTCATTACAGAGGTTTTTGCAAAACAACCAGATTACTGGCACTATTAATGTCCTTGCCAGTCTTCCTCTTGAGACACTGTAAGTGGTATATCAATCAAAATGCATCTGGATACTTGTATCTCTCTCTTTTTTTAGAATAGATCTGTTCCCCTTACTATGTTCATTTTTATGTTTCTTAGGAATGTCGCCAATAACCATTTTACTGGCTGGATTCCTGAACTGTTGAAGAACATTAATCTGCAGTAAGCATTTCATGGTACTGCTAGTTGCTATGTTTGTTATTTTGTTTCTATAGAGCTATTTCTTTACTGTTTGGATTGGAGTTTTGTTAATGCAGGAAGGATGGTAACTCATGGAGCTCAGGGCCTGCACCCCCACCTCCACCTGGTACCCCTCCAGTCAGCAGAACCCCCCCGAAACACAAATCTGGTGGTAATGACAGCCCATCTGGTGGTGGTGGTGGTAGCAAATCGGGAATAGGTGGTGGCGGAATAGCCGGAATTGTGATATCCATCCTTGTTATTGGGGCAATAGTAGCATTCTTTTTAGTGAAGAGAAGATCTAGAAGGCCATCCATGGATGTTGAAAAGGCTGATGATCAACCTTTTGCTCCTCTTGCTTCAAAGGAAATACAAGGTAGCTAAATTAGCTCTTTGAACCAATTTGATTGCTTAGGCGTTTTGAAAGTCAACCTGGTGTATAGAGTCAGATTTTTTCTTTTTTCTTTTTCAATTCTTTTATTTGATTTTCTAAAAGTAGAAGCAACAAGAGAAGGTATTAGGTAGAACTATCTGCATTGATAGCAAACATCTTTGTGAAAAGATTTTTCATATAGGCTTCTACACTCTAGGAGGTGAAACACAAGATGAATACAAGGACACTTCCAAAGAAACTAATTGGAGAAAAGGCCACGTCCAATCAATTCAGGCCAGTGCTAAAATTTCTATTCTTTTCTTTTTGATTTTTTGGATAAATAAGAAGCTAAATGAAACAAAAGGAGAGTTTCCAAAATAGTGGCTAAAGGAGAGTACAAAAAATCAAACCTTACCCCACCAAAGGACTACAACAGCCAGGAAAAAACAAAAATAGGCTCCATTAACCACAATAAAAGGCTCTAAACAGAACTGCACAGCACAAAAACAGAGGAAACACCTCAATACAACCCTTCCAAAACCCAAATTTCCAAAAGGAACAAGCTGTACTGCGGCACCAAGATTCACCACGTGCTTAACCAGTCAATGAATCCCACCAATGTTGACGGACCATCCTTTATGCACTCTTTAGTTTCTGACCACAGGAACTACACGAACTAGCTCTTCAACTTTTGCATAACGGCTCCTCATCTTCAAAGGCAATTTTATTTCTTATCTTCCAAATAGTCCAAAAGAGGCATAACGGCCTAGCCTTCCAAACCCTCTTCCTCTATTTGCCCACAAAAGTCCACCTCCAACCATCCAAAGCATGCCTTACCGAATACAGAATGTCCCAAGCATGTCCAAAGATAGAAGAAACAACTCCCATAACACCCTTGTTTTTAACACAATGGAGCAAGATATGATCTGTAGTTTCTTCATTAATTTGACACAAAAAGAACCTATTTTTCAGTGATCTTTCTCTCTTTTGGAGCTAGTCGAGTGTTAAAACCTTGCCCTAACCTTCTTCCCATGCAAAAAAGCAGACCCTTAGGCTGCACCTTTGATTTCCAAATTATGTTTTCTGGAAAAGAGAGGGAAGGGACCAGGTTACAGCACTTTCAAAAGGGACTGAACAGTGACCTGTCCACTTGTCTCCCTCTAACCAAACCGATTTGTCCTCTGGACCTGGCTGCACTTTCTCCCTACTGGTGCACAATAAATTACTCACCTCCTCCGTTTCTCAATCGTTGAGAAACAAAAACAAAAAAAAAAAACGTGTGACCAAAGCACTTAGAGGCAACGATAGCATATAAAGAGGGTAAGGCAACACCCAAAGGCATCGTCCCCCATCACTTGTCCTTCAAAAGAGTACCCTTCTTACATTGCCCACTGCAAAAGACATTCTACTAGCCACTGTATTCCACTCATTCTTACTGTTTTTCTCATACCCACCCCATAACTATCTTTCACAATTTTTGTACACCCATCTCCTTGTTCTTCCTCATACTTCCCTCTTACTACTTGATTCCAAAAAGCTTCCCTTTTACTGGCGAAATGCCAACTCCATTTGCAAAGGAGGGCTTTATTGAAAATGGCAAGATTCTTAATCCCTAAGCCCCCTCCCTTCTTACAAAGACAAATCATCCTCCGCTTTACTAATTGGGATCGTTGTTCAAGGGCTCCTTCTTCGCACAAAAAGTCCCTTTGAATCCATTCAATCCTCATTCTAACCAATCTAGGGTTAGGGAATTGAGATGAAATAAAGAGGTAAACTAGCAAGTGTACTCTGGATTAAAGTACTCCTTCCACCCTTGGAGATTGAAAGCCTCTTCCACATGGCCAATCTTCTTCTAATCTTCTCTTCTATTCCATCCCAAGCTGCCACCGATTTAAAGGAGACACCCAAAGGTAAGCTCAAATAAACTGAAGGTAGACTACTAACCTTACACCCAATCTCAACAACTTTACACCTAGTGCTAAAATTTCTACGAAGTTGAAGAACTACAATCTCGCTTATTTAGCCCATCAAAAGAGAAAAGAATGGAAAGGGTTCAAGGACTAACCATCAAGGTTTCCTCATTGTCGAAGAATTATCGAAGGTTTTTCTTCAATGTGCAGCTGAACTTGATATGTGTTGCTAAATTCCAAACCTCCCTCTCCCTCTCTTTTTGACAAAATATAGATGCCCACAAAGCAGGACTTCTGTCAAAGAGAAAGACATTACTCGAGAGTCCAAAAATTTAAGAAAATCAAGGGCCATAGCTTATTAGCAAACTACTTTGGGAATATTCTTCAAAGTAATTTGCCAAAGCCCTTATCAGATCACTCCTTGATTCTGCAGGAAGGTGGAGGAAGTGTTATCAAAGGTCCCATGCCTTTCAGATTTGAAAACATGTGGCTCAAGGAGGAGGGCTTCAAAGGTCTCACCGATGAGTGGTAGAAAAGTTTTGATTTCGGTGGATTGACAAGTTTGTGAGACTGGCAAGTTTGTGAGGAGCTTAAATTCCACCTTCATTGTGATGGTCCTGAAGAAGGGTGGGGCCAGTGTTTTAAAAGGCTTTCAGGACGCATGCCTTAAGGCGAGGCATCCCCAAAATGCCTCATGCCTTAACAAAAGGCGTTTTTTTAAAAATAAATTATTTTTATATTATATAATTATATTTTTATATTAAATAATTGTATCTTTTTATCATAATACATTGGATAATTCTATTTTCTATATAGATACCCTATTTTTATATTGATAATTCTATAATATTTCGTAACTTGTTTCTAAAAATAGTTTTAAAATATATAATAAATTTTTTGATAAAATACAAATATTTTATATTGGAAAATTATGTGGGAAAATTCTTTTAAAATGATTATTTCAAAATTGATATTAACGTTTTATCCACATATCAAAATTATAATTTATTTTAATTTTTGTATTATAATCATTCAAATAAATTATTAACATAAATTATATTATTATAAGTTAGAAAAAATGGATATTAATTATGTATTCCTAAAATTTCAATTATATTTTATTATTTTTATTAAATATATTATAAAACATTTATTAATTATATAATGTGATCACAAAAGGGTTACGCCTCAACACCTCGAGGCTTACGCCTCACCTCACAAACATGAAAACGCCTTGCCTTACACTTTCGCCTTTGAAAACATTAGGTGGGGTTGAAGACTTCAAGAACTTCAAACCCATAAGCCTAGTGGGCAATCTCTACAAGTTGATAGCCAAAGTCTTAGAGAATAGATTGCAAAAGGTAATGGGTTTAAGTAGAACAAAGCTCGTAATCCTTTCTGGAAGGGATGACATGGATGCTTCCTTAATGCTTAATGAAGTAATAGACTCAATGATGAAGAAGAGGAGAAGGGTATCTGGTAAGTTATCATAGAAAAAGCCTATGATCAGATTAATCGAAATTTTCTTCTTAGGGTTCTTCGTGAGATGGGTTTTGGCAATAAATGGATAAAATGGTGAACTACTACGACCTCTTTCTCTGTCATTATAAATGGAAGTCTGACAAGTTTATTTAGAAGTTCTAGGGGGTTACACCAAGGAGACCCCTTGTCCCCACACTTGTTTGTCCTAGGAATGGAAGTCTTCTCCTTTAATTGGCCGAGGGTCGCCTTTCAGAGGCTTCTTACCAAGCCACACTCTTGAGGGAAGAGTCGGTAGGGCAGCAGGCAAGTTCCCACCTGGGCCGCTTTTCCATATGGCACCTTAGTCTTTGCAAATGACTCAAAAGAGCAATGATGTATCTGAAAGTCTGATTTTACGTGTTTGAAGCTTATCCACTCACAGGTTTGTGGAGTAAATTTGGATAAAAGTGTCATTTTTCTAGTGGGAGAAATGGAGAATGTTGATCAGCTAGCTCATGAACTTGGTTGCAAAGTTGGGGCCCTTCCCTCAATGTATTTAGGCCTTTCGCTTGGGGCTCGTCACTATGCAGTCAGTGTCTGGGAAGGGATCGAAGAAAGATTCCGAAAAAGACTTGCATCTTGGAAGAGATTATATATCTCAAAAGGGGTAGTAGATACTTTGGTGGGTTTTTTGTCCTGGATGGGGTATAGGTGAGAGTGAGTTATGTCTCTCAGACTCTCTGTGTACTCTCTGGTGCCTTTGTGTTCTTTTTCATCTATATACTATTTTTACCGATAAAAAAATATATCTCAAAAAGGGGCACTTACACTCATCGGCAAGCAACCTTCAATTGAGCCTATTTACTCTCCTCTCCCTTTCCACCGCCAAGAGTGTAGGTACTGGAAAAATTCACAGACTTTTCCTCGGGGGAGGAGGGAGGAGAGTGGTTCCTTAGAAAGAAAATGACCTGCAAATTAGCGAATGTTAGCCTAGGCAATTGGGCATCAAAAACCTTGATTTACTAAATAGGGCTTTGTTGGGGGAAAGTGGCCTGAGGTTCGCAATGGAGGAGAACTCAGTCTATGGAACATCGTTGTTAAGGTACTTATGAAGGGGGGTGATTCACTTGCTTCCTAGAGGTAGTTATGGGGTCGGCTTTTGGAAAATCATAACTACATAAGCAGTAAAGCTGAAGCATGGGTGTGTTTTAGCTAGGTGATGGCAAGAAAATCAGATTTTGGGAAGACATCTAGTGTGGTGATTCTCCCTTGTGTGAAGCTCTCCCAGTGTCAGGCAGTATCATGATGCTAAAATGGGCAAAATACTACTAAATTCGGTGAGATCAGGAGCTTTGGAGGACCCCACTTTGTCGACCCTCTGATCGAGATGAGATGCCTCAAACTCATTACGATAAATTGCAAATCTAACTCTCTGCAGTTAGAAGATAAACTGATCTGGAAGGGGACAATTTAGGATGCTTCATTGTTAAGGCTTATTTATGATTTTTGGAAGGCGCTTCCTTTCCCCCTTCTCTGGGCCCCTCGTTAAAACTCAGAACCAAGAGAGACGAGTTTGGGCATTTTTGCTTGGGAGGCTTGGTGGGGTAAGGTTATCTCACCTCTACTCAGTTGAAGAAAAGAGGATTTCAATTAGCAAGCAAGTGCCCCTTTTATGGGAAGGAGGAAGAAGAGTCGAGCACATTCTATCCACCGCCCATCAATTTGGGGGCATGGTGAGTCAAGTGTCCCTCTCCCTGTCAAAGGTCTTCCGTAGCCGGAGGCACTTCCTAATCAAAAGTTTAAAATACCTGGAGGGCAGCCCTCATTCTTCTTGACCATTTGAAGGAAAGGAATAGAGCGACTTCAAAGATACCTCATCTCTATCCATAGATTAAAATTCTATGTTATCCGGTCCTTGTTTCCTCTAGCTAGATGCATTCCGAGTGTGGATCTCTCTTTTGTTAGGCTTCTTTTGTACAAGTCCTATGGCTATGCCTAGTAGTTAGTCCTTTTGTTGGGGATGGTTTGTTCTTTCTTGCTCCTTTACCCCCCCCATTGTTTTGGCCTTTTGGGCCCCTCTATATACTCCCTGTATACATTTTTTTCTCAATGAAAGACTTTTCTCTTTTGCCTATAAAAAAAAAAAGCTTATTAGCAAACTCATAATGAGAAGAATATGATTAGCAGAATTCTTCTTCCTTTTTGCATAAAAAATATCAATTCACCCTAGTCTATGCATGTACGTCAACTGATTAATGTTAAGAATATTATTCAAACAGTATTCCAAGCTCAAAAAACTTCCTAGTTCGATCCCATGAGCATCTAATTAGTGTTGTAAGGAAATGAAAAATGATGCATGTCTATGTGCTTAATCTAGAATGCTTCCTTTTTGGATGCTTACAATAGTATGAATCTTCCATCTTCTCCCTAATATAATAGTCGTAACAAGAATCCCCAATGGACACCACCAATTGAAGCTTCCAATCTTGGAGGTTCCCGGAGAAACAAGGGGCCCATTAATCAAAACTTCCTCATGAACTCTAGAGTTAGCAACAGAGGCCCCTTTGTCTGAAGCCAAGTAAAAGAGACATGGATTGATGCATGAGAAATCTTCTCCGGAAATCCTTTTCCTTGCTAATATACATGGAAGAACTCTCTATTAGGTTAGCATCCATTATGAGATTATTACCTAACAACAAAAGTTTTGGATCAAATTGATAGCGTTACATGGTAATAGAGTTATAGTCAACTATAGGTTGTGCTCTTCAAATGTCACCTAAAAGCTTAAAGGATCAAATTGATAGGTTAATACTCTTTGGGGTTATGTGTGTTAATCCGGTTTCAATTTATGACACTCATGAGTTGGAAAGGTTTTTTGGTTGGTAAGAAATGGAAAAGGTTTGGCAGGCATGCCCAATTATGTTATTTTAGATAGTGTGAAAAGGCTAGGAACAGGCTTGCTTTTAAAGATGAGTTGTCTGGTAAAGGGTGAAACCTCTTTGTCTTTCTACTTTAAAGACCAAATTGTCTATAGTGGATTCAACTAGCTAGGTTTACTAATTGGGTTGGGTGGGCTATAAGTTAGGGGATTCTTTTGTTGTACATCCTAGCTAGTTCTTTTGTTGTTTTGGGGTTTGATTGCCCTTTTCTTGTAACTTCCAAGGTGCTACTTTAGCGCCTTTTCTAATACACTTTCTTCTTACTTATTAAAAATAAAAAAAATTGATAGCTTAATACTCCCAACCTTTCTGCATTGCTTGCTTGCCAAAGCTTGCAACATATCGTATCCCTACCTACCTAGTCCACCACCTTTCTTGGATCCCCAAACATTTCTCAATTGCATGTCTCCATAACGTATTCCTTTTAATATGAACCTCCAAAGCCCCTGCCTAATAAGCCTTGTTGGGGACAATTTTTCAAAGGTGAAGTGCTTTTTGCATTTAAGGTAAAATGATGTGATCCTTAAAGCATGTTGTAGTCTTCAGGTTGCTTCAAGTTCCTTTCTTGATTTCGTGGACCGACTGAGGGAGCTGAAGGTGGTGCTGAGGGCTTTTTTTTTTTTTTTTAAATTCTTTTTTGGTAAATTGTTATTTTCTTGCATTCCATTATCTGTTTACTGTCTTGGGAGACTCTCTCTGTTTAGTGTACTGAGGAGGGTTCTTGTTTTGGTGCTTCAACTTGCACTCCCATTACTTTAACGAGAAACAATTGTAGAAACCAGTTACAACAATTGAAACAATTATCGAGAAACCCTTTTATCCTCTAATATAGGCTGTGTATCTCTTGCAAAATTTGTAGGGTTGACATGCTTGATACCTGTTAGGAATTCAGCTAAATCAGCTTGACAAACATTATTGTCCTAATAACATAAGTTTTGAGGTCAAATTGGTAGCGAAACATGGTGTCTGAACCTTTGTTTACCCAATGCCGCATGCTTGAACCTCACAACATATTTATTTTCTCTAATTTTTTGTTGGGCTCCAAGTGCAAGCCTAAAGAAGGCTGTTTGTGAGGCAAGGTGTTAATAGTTTAACATGAATCTTCATAAGATGCATTGTTTAACCCACTATTACCTGATAGCTTAAACTTTTTAGTCATATTGGTATCTTGAAACTGTCATGTTGGGCCTCACTCTAGTGTGGTTTCATTAGTTGTCAATTTTAGCAGCTTGCCTCTCCATATTTAAGTTCATTGCCTTCAATCTTTCTCTTGATTCCAGTTGAAATTTTATTTATTTTTCTGTAATGTCTTATTTTTATTTTTATTGTTGCAGAAATGAAGTCTATTCAGACTTCATCCATGATAAACACAAACATCTATGAACCTTCAGCCTCAATTAATCTTTAGACCACCACCTATCGATCAAGCCACAAATCATTTGATGAAGAGGACCTTCCGAAGAAGCCCATTGTTACCAAGAAGGCTAATACTGCTCCCATAGATGCAGTATCATATTCAATTGCAGACCTACAGATGGCTACGGGTAGCTTTAGTGTCGAAAATCTTGTTGGCGAGGGGTCTTTTGGACGTGTTTATCAGGCTCAATTTGATGATGGAAAGGTACATATTTGTTTAATATTTTTCTGTTGCATGCTGCATGCATGTTTTAGTCATCCTTATGGTATCCATGATGTGTTGCCTTGGATATGGTGGGTTGCAGTGGGAAGGAGCTGTAGTTATGTAGTATGTATACATATACCTTCCTACATACATACATGCACATACATATATATATGTATGTATATATGTACGTATGTGTGATAAGCAAATTATGATTTTCAAAGAAATTGAAGCATAAAATGATTCATTTGATCGATTCCCATTTCAACCAATGCCCTCCTCTCCTTATTTCTGATTTTCATTTGAGTAGCTGAAACTCCATGGAACATTGATGTCCAAGCACTTGATGAAAAGATCATTAATTTGTTTCTTTGTCTGATATCATTCTTAAAATATGCCCAAGGGCATAGTATGTTTTAATGATTGGAATGGTTTATTTCCTCTTTGACAATGTTGTAGGTTCTTGCTGTCAAGAAAATAGATTCATCTGCTCTCCCCCATCAATTTTCTGAAGATTTCACAGAGATAGTATCAAATATCTCCCATTTGCATCACCCAAATGTAACAGAGCTGGTGGGTTATTGTTCAGAGCATGGACAACACCTCCTAGTATATGAGTTCCATAAAAATGGCTCGTTGCATGATTTCCTGCATCTTTCAGATGAATACAGCAAGCCATTGACATGGAACACCCGCGTTAAGATTGCTTTAGGACGCGTGCACTAGAGTAAGTCAATAAACGGATGCCACGCCTTAAAACGACAGAATGCTCTAGTACTATCTGTATTAGTCAACACATTAATTCATGTGAACATCACACAATCAAATATTGTCAGCATTTTACGTTTTGTGAGTCCAGTTCTCATGATAGATTACTAAAATTGATGAAGGAATTAAAACATTTCTAGCTACTCTTCAGATTGAAATGGTGGGTCTATATGGTTAACAGTTCCGAAATCTGAAAAGGCCATTCTTTTCTTTTGCTCCTGAACTATTTTAGATCACTAATTTGTTGCTCATACTATTACTGTGCTATTGACAATCCGATATCTTGAACAGTTATGGGAAGCTGCTGTTCTGAAATTCCCCTACCTAAGGAGTGCTAACTTTCACATTGGCTACGACCTTGCCCTAGTGATCAATACTGAATGGCCATTGGTTTTTAGGTACTCAGAGTTTGCTAACTGCCCAAGGTTTTTTAAAGCTTGGAAGTTGTAGCTACTCTGATGAGGGAGATTGAAGTTGGCAGTCTATGCAATAAGAACAGATGGACTCTATGAACCATTGTTTTTTTCCCTCTGTTGGGGTTAATTAATACTTTACATTTTATTTTGTAAATAGAGCCTCATTCTTACTATGATAATCATGTGATGGGTGCACACATCACTGATGGAACTTTTTTCAGGTACCTACGAAGTTTGCCTCTACCATCAATTGTTCATAAAATGTAAAATCAACTAACATATTGCTAGACACAGAGCTCAATCCTCACCTCACAGACTCTGGGCTAGCTAGCTTCATCCCAAATGCTGATCAGGTAAATTTTGAGCCTCTTGAAATTTTATTAGTACAGATGATTTATGTTTTGACATAATCATCCTTATCTGACTTTTCTCCTAGGGTGCAGTAGTTGCCTCTTGTTTCATATGTATCTTATGGCCAGTTGGTTTCTACTATCATCTCAGCAAAGGCGTAGTCAAAAAGTAAATCCAGGATAGGAAAGGACAGGGCAGGCTAATGTGCTTGCAGCATTTCTTGGCTCTGGCCTCACTTAGAGCCCATTCAAAACATGCTGTTTCCTTTTCCTTAGATCTGAGGATACCTTTGCTTAAAGATTTTGTTGAGTGGACAAAGAACATCTGCCTTTTGTAGGCAACACATATCATCATCATATATAGTGATTTTTGGTTAGACACGGATTCCAATTACATTTGTGTGCGATCTTCTCTGTTTCCTTTTTGCATCATGAATTTAGTTCAAATAATCAACATTGAATATCATTTTTTTTTTTAATTTGGAAAAATACCATGCTGATGGTTTTACTTATTTTGATTTATGCAGGTACTGAACTATAATGGTGGAAGTGGTTATGGTGTACCTGAGGCTGCTAAGTGTCAGGTCAGCTATACTATGAAGAGTGATGTTTACAGTTTTGGCGTGGTCATGCTGAGCTTCTTTCTGGACGTAAACCATCGATAGGTAAAATGTTGCAATACTAGCAATAATAATAATGGTTCAATTACCTTTCATTCGGGAGAGGATCTGAATCATCCCATTTTCTACTTAGCTAAATGTTGTATCTACATTTTCTGACAGCTCCAGTCCAGGTCTGAGCAATCTTTGGTCTGGATGGGCACCTCAGCTTCATGACATTGATGCCTGGCTAAATGGCTTGATCCAGCACTCAAAGGGCTCTACCCAGTCAAGTCCCTCTCCAGGTTTGCCGATGTGATTGCCTGGGTCTGTAAAGGTGTTTGCCAAGTTTAAAGATTGCTGTTGGATCTGTATCATCCCGCTTCAGCTTGTGGGAGTGATATAAACTTATGATTTTATTGCTTGGGCAGCCTGAGCCTAAGAGTTCCGCCACCGATGTCGTAGCGGTGCAATCATTGGTTGTGCTTGTCCAGCGTGCAAACATGAGCAAGAGAACGGTTGGTAATGAACAAGGAGGAGCATCTCCCATAGGAGACAACCCAGATACACACAACCACACGTCTTGACTTGAAATCCCAATTACTGGTTTCTTGTTTTAATGGTTGAAAAATGAAGAACAAATTAACCTTAATTAATTTTCTTGTGTGTTAAACGTGTTGACATTTAATTGGAGATTGGTCGGCATACTTTTTTCAGTTAGATGTTGCAATGTAAACCTTGAAAATAGGTGGTTATAATAATAGTGTATATGCATGCATTCTTCTTCCGTTATTTCCTGCTTTAAAAGGGTGAGGCTAAATGCTGCCATGAGAAATCTATCTTTAACCTGGCGAAGAGAGAACTGAATTGAATACACTAAGGAAAGGTACAGTGAGAGTGAAAAATAGAGAGGAAAAATGAAAAAAAAGAAGGAAAATAAATAAATAAAGTATATATGTTTATATTCATACTAATTTTATTTGTTTATTCTATTATAAAGGATTAAAAAATTTAGAGATATGTAACATTTTAATAAATTTTGATTATAGCTAATTTACTTATATATTTTGCATCAAATGTGAGAAAATCATTTTCTTTATTATTAGTTTATTTTAGGTTCCAGCCTAATTTGAAGGTGATTTATTTCACTTCGATTAAAAATATTTTTACAAAAAAGAATAGTTTCATAAGCAGTCTTAAATTTATTTGAGAATGAAATGATTCTACCAACGTGCATCTATAATTACCATTCACTCTATATAGACTCGAGACTAAATCCATTTCCAAATTCCAAACCTGCTCAATGCAGTTCACTTCACGCATCATCATATAACAACCTATATATATATATATGTATCATAATTACGAATACAAAAAGCAGAAGAAAAAGCATGGTATCTGAAGCAAAGGTGACTGACTGACTGACTACAGTGATCAAAGTAATTAAAAAGTCTAGTCACAATTCAAACATTCCATTCCATATGATATGGAATTTAAAGTTAAGGGTAGTTGGATAAGCACCAACCCTTCATTTGGTCCTTCCTTTTAAATAGCACGATAATACGCCCAAGCAGTACAAAGTTCCCAACCCAACCAAACAATTAATGAAGAAATAAGGAAAAAAAAAACATCAAAGGACAATATGTTTCCCCCATATAATCTGCCGATGGATGGATGGATGTATCATCATCGCTTTGCCTTAAGTTCTTTCTTTAAAGGATAGAACATAGAAGAGATCAGAGAAAATAGCTCAATTATAGACCATATACTTGGGAGTGGCGCTGAACTTCTGGTATCCTTTGATAACTTTGTTCACTGAGTCAAGGAAGTCCTTCTCTGTCACTGTCTTCCTTCGTGCTCTGATAGCATACATTCCAGCTTCTGTGCACACACTTCTTATGTCGGCTCCTGAATAATTGTGGGAAAAAAGAATATAATTATGATACGATATGAGAAAAAAAACAAACAGACAAGGCACCATTCTGATAAATCATTCTTACCAGTAGAGTTTGGACAAAGCCGAGCCAAAAGTTCAAATCGAATATCCCTCTCACAGTTCATGGTTCTCGTGTGGATCTTGAATATCTGTGTTCTGCTCTCCAAATCAGGGTAGGCCAAACTCCACCTTTACGGCTCCAACCGCCCAGGGCGAATAGCAAATGGATCATGTGTCAGTCTGTCAGATATGGTAAAACAAAGTTGAATTGTAAGAGACATCTCAGAGATACAGAAAGAAGAGACCCAAAAAACTCGAAAATAAAACCATATATCTAGGAATTATGCTTTAAACATGAAACATCCAGGTAAAGCTAAAGAGACAAATCTCAGTAACCCCCATAGATGAAACAGAAGATAGTTCAACTCTATTTGCTCTCCAAACGAGAAACAAGATGATACTTTGAGATGCCCACAACCATCACCCGTAATGGTCAAAGTTGTGTTTTATGCACCTACTGCAGAGTTAAAGCACCACAGAGAACACATACAAGTAAAATACCGGAAAAGTGACCAAAACATCAGTAGGAAACAGGGTAGTGGGTTGTCTTATAGCATTACTATAAAAATAACAGAAATAGCACAACAAAACAAACAGTAATCCTATCAAGGTAGCCAACTTACCTATTTGTTGCCATTAGAACTTTAATATTTCCTCGAGCATCAAACCCATCAAGCTGATTTACAATCTCAAGCATGGTACGCTGGACCTCATTGTCCCCACCAACACCATCATCAAAGCGTGCACCCCCTATGGCATCAACTTCATCAAAAAACACAATGCAGGCTTTTTTGGAGCGTGCCATCTGCCCAACAGAAAAAAAACATAGCAACCAGACAATTCAGCAATGATCAAGAACAATAAAATAAATGCAAGACAAACTGTAAACATGTGGCAGCAGCTTGTGACCTGAAATAGCTCACGGACCATCCGTGCCCCCTCACCAACGTATTTCTGAACAAGTTCGCTTCCGATAACACGAATAAAGCATGCATCAGTTCTGTTAGCCACAGCTCTAGCAAGAAGTGTTTTACCCAGTCCTAGAGTGACCATAGCAGAGGACACCCTTAGGAGGATCAACTAAGCTTCACAAACTTTCAGGGTGGAGCATAGGGAGCTCAACCACCCAGGAACCAATGTCAATATATAAGCAAATATGATAATTACAGAAGTTCACAGGAACCACAACTAGCTGTAATCAAGAAAGAGATGGAAATATATGTACATATGATCTGACAAAAATAAAATAACTAAACAATGCAAAAACAATATACACACTTCGCATCTTTCAATCTGCCTCTTGTAATCCAATTCAACACCATTATATGTCCACATCTGGTTTCTTCACTGTCATCATGGTTACACTAGATCAATCTTGGGGTAAAGGAATTTGAATCTGATATTTATTTCGATCAACCCTGCAACGGCAGCATATTGGTGAGACAAAAAAGAACACATTAAACTAAATAATTTTTTGCCCAACAATCACGAGGAAGCACATGACATTAGAGGAAAGTCACAAGATCCATCAATCACGTTGCAGTAGCCACATCAAATGGCTTAGTTTGTTATAGTTATACTGACAAATAAAAAATAAAATAAAACCATCAAAATGGTGCAAAAACATTAAATCCTATGCCTTTAGGAACACCCAAAAAATCTCTGCAAAACTCAACAGTCTGTGCAACAAAGTTAGAGCCAACCAAACAGCAAAGGAAAATGTGATCCATCATCTTTCCATTACTAAGGCTATGTTTAGTTCTCGGAAAATTTGAGGAAAAATGCAAGGAAAAGAAAATAAGGAGGAAAAGAAGACGAAAAGGAAAAATGAAAGGAAAATAAAATAGAGTTAATCCACATATTATTTTAAAAAATGCTATTTCAAACCAATTTTATTTATTTTAACCCTTTTAATATGAAGATTAAATAATTATAGAATATGTAAATTTCCAAGTAATTTTATTTATAAATTATTTTCTTTGAAAATTTTCATTAGACAACCAGACATAAGAAAATCATTTTCCTTGACATTTTTTTTCTTTCTTTAGTATTTTCTAGGAACAAAACACAACCATTAGGTTTTGATTTTTCCTGCCGAAGTTAAAATTTGAGGAGCCCAGGTATCCAGCACTCACTATCCATGCGTGTAGGACTTATCACCAAAGATAATTTTGGGGAAGTGCAGAAATATTTAAAATTTATCATATTCAAACTCTATCTAGGCATAAATGTCACGGATAACAAATATCAGTAGAAGATACAAAAACATTAATGCTTTCCGTGTTTATAATAAGAATAAAGTCAAAAAGAAAGATCATCAAGCCTTCCCCATATAAATAAACCAAGCACATTTCTTGAGACAAACATTCCAAACTCTAAATATTACCACAGCCCAAAGGAGCAGCATTAGAATGAATAGCAACAAAAATTATAGTAATAACAGAAAGATGAAAATGAAACCTACCCAACACGCATGCCTTCTTCTATATCAGTTGGAGAAACTTTGTCACCCAGCCCAACAACAAACTGCAATCATGAAAATGAAATGAACTTAGAATGATGCTGGCAGTTGTGTCTATGACCAAATCCAACTAATAATTCAGGCCTCTTACTAGTCTCAATTATATGACATGGAAAACATTATGATGCAGATGGATTTTAAGATATACATAAATAAAAAAGAGAATTTTTATTAGTTGCAATTAGAGTCAAATTATCCTAAGTAGTTCGAGTCAAATTATGATTATTAGTTAGAAAATGATTTTCAATTTAAATTGGGATTATCAATTATAATCAAATTATGATTCTTTGTTACAATCAAAATAGGGTTTGAGTCATATTAGGTTATTAGAATTTTAGTACATTTAGGATTTCTTAGAGATGCCTATAAATAAGGCTCATTGTTATAAGTCAAGACAGTTTTTTTTGAGTTATAAGACTCCATTGCCTTTCTTCTGCGTGAGACTCCTAGAAGACCTTACTAAGATTCTAAGGTTTCTACCTATCCCCTACGGTATATTCTTTCTATTTCTATTATCTAATTTTCACTAAAACATCTCTTTATCTATATATATTTTATTTTACCCTCGTTCCTTTTCCCGAAACCCTAAATAATAAAAACCATTCTTCACCCACTTTGCGTGTAGGTAACCTTTCTAGGGTTGTCCTACATCACATTCCCAACACAAAACACTAATTTATCATGTAACAAGGGATTGTATGCCACAGGTTTGGAGTATAAAAGGCCATTGTTTACAGAAAGCAATTTCTGTTAGAGCTGCAATTAGAGCAATGCTGTCCAACAGTGACAGAGCCAAAGAAAGTTGAGGAGCATATAATCTTTAGTTAAGGGGGCAACTGAGATCAAAGTGCTCATATAACCTAGTGGTAGCCATGTATGTTCTGCAAAGTCTCAGCATGGATTAAGAGCATTTTGTCTTTGCTTTTTTTTCCTCAAAAAATTGAGGGCATGAATTTGCCCCTGTTGGCCAAAGTGTAGTTCCACCACTGCTGTCCAACCCATCCAGGCCAGAACTGCAATAACATAAGAAAACTGCAATTTTCTCATGCAACTTTTTTTAGATACCGGGGAGCCCATGAATCTACTAAATTTTACAAATTTTCATGGTTAAGAATAGGGTTCAGGGAAGTTATTTTTGCAACTTAGTTTATCTATAGCTCGTTGTGGTAGAAATGGAGGAATAGTCTAAACAATCTCTAAAAATTGAATTTGTACCACTGACCAGCCATTGGGAGAGGGCAGGATTATTCTCGATTGGTGCAGCTTGTGCCAACAATTAGAGGAGCCAACTAACCATCTCATCACAGACTAAGGCTTCGTTTGCATTCTTTGCTAACATCAATTTTTAAGCTTTTTTGGTTTTTTGAACTTGCATGATTAAGAATGCTTTCTAGTTGGCATGACAATTAGTAGGGCAACACCAGAAGATGTGTCGAGAATGGCTTACTACACTTGATTGGTACTTAAGGGAAAAGTGAGATGAAAACATGTCTGATCTGGACAGTCCCAAATTGGCTTTGAATAAGTTCCTTCACCTTCAGCCTTCCAGAGCACCTGTTGTGCACCTTGCATAGATGAACTGCACACATGCAAGCCAAATGTACACCCACATATCCTATGGACCGCGATTACTAAGGAAATAAAAGAACTGCTAGTCTCCTATTTCAACTTGAATGTTCACTTCCCTCCTACTGGTTTTATAACCAGTTAGAACCTTCTCCTTTTCACAAAATTGACATGCGACTTTCATAAGCCTTCTTTGGGGAACCTAGAGAATCACATATATTGGCCATGTAAGGGATCACAACTTCTTATCTGCCTTTTTTATGCTTTGTTGTCTATTTAAACTCATTGTCTATCATCTCTGGGACAGAAAGTGTTTGAAATCACTAATCAAGACTATTGATGGAATCTCTTGTCAAATTAAATTATATTCTGGTAAAGACACGAGAAAGTTACTTCATACTTCCATCCACACAATGTACATCTAGGTGTTTTACACTAGTATTTTTCATTTTTATTATGACCTTGCTTATGTATTAAATGGGGAAAAAAGGGAAAGAACATCACATTACAATAAAAAAAGTGTTTCAAAAAGACAAAAGGAAGAGAAAAAGAAAACCCAAGTCATAAAGTTTCTACAGGAAGAAACAGAGTCTTAAAATTGAAGCTTACCTTTGCGATCTGTTTAACATTTATCACATATTTGGCATCTTCAGAATTGGGGCTAATTATCTTTGTGCATCTTGCCACCTAGTTTCCAAAACCAGCCACTCTTCAGAAATGTATTATATTAATACTGTAAATTTTGTTCAATAAAGTCAGGAAAACCACCTGAAGAGGCTGCTCCTCTTGCATCATTTGCTTGTCAGAAACAAGATCCCACTGACTTGGTGCAGCTAAGCCAGTATCAGACTCCTTGATGCCTATTTTAAGAGGAAATGTTATTCATGCCACAATACATGCCTAGTTTTTTTTTCTTTTTTGATAGGCGCTTTTTTTTCTTCTTTTTTTTTTTTTAGAACATAAACTAAAATTCCCCGCTCCCAAATTTTCCACAGATTATTTCTGTATTTCCATCAAATGCAACAAATACAAAGCTGGTGCAAAAATAACAAGCACCTACGAAGCTTCCCTTTTTTTTTTTTTTTCCTTTTTTGGGGTTCTTTTTGTTTTCCTACCAAAAGACGGATCTGAGAAACCGCTCCCAACTTTTGCCCCTCACTATTATTCCTAGTTTATTAAAATCTCATACAACCATGGATACCACAATATTCGACACAGGTCATCATAATAAATGCCTAGTTTATCAAATGACACTACACATTGGAAATATCTAGAAAAAGAAACATACCACATAAATCATTAACCTTCTTGGCCATTTCTTTAATTTCCTTCTCTGTTTTCTTTATTGGTGCAGAATAAGGCCCTAAGCCCTGCATAAACCAATCAACTAATTAGAAGAACCAATAACTGAAACACCAAAACCTAAGAAGTTAGTGTAACAGCCGAAATATTGAATCTGACAAGGAACAATTTTAATGTAAGTGTGTATCAAGAAGCACGCAATCCCTATACACAATTCCACATTCTAAATGCAAGCTATATAGCATAGTCAGATGAAAAACCTGCGCAATGCAAATGATCGACTCACTTAATGATCGCAATCATAAGGATTGACCCACCATGCAACTTTAAAGTGCCCCTAACTCAGGAAAATCTGGGTTTGCTGTTAGTGGACTTTCACCATCAGATCTCCATCCACCCATTGATCCATACACCGATTTGACCACTTTAATTTCAATGTGCTCGTAAATAATATCATCATAGATACGTTAATATTCAAGCTGTTTCCCTCTTTTCAAGAGTATAAGATATAAGGTGGCCAAAAAGGAGCACACGGCTGATACTGATGCGAGGCACACACACCCCATCGCAGTAACAAAAGAAGAGTGGCCAAAGAAAAATCAACAGCCAGATATTAAAAAAAATTGCAACAAATCTAGAGGAAACGAATCGAATGTGGAGCACGAATATTAGGGTTTAAAGGGGACGAATAGTTACATAAGTTTTCAGGAGGGCAATATCATCTTCATCAAGAGGACGAGGGTTCTTCTCATCCTTGATCTCGTCTTCGGGCTCGGGCGCCATGGATGCTTTCTCCCTCTCCTTTCCTCTCTTTCTTTCGAAACAAGTTACCTAGCGCTGAGTTCCACTTCCTCTTTATGGCTCTTGGCCAATATGTCAAACGACTCTCACGGTCTCACCTCACCTCACCTCACCCACCACCTTCCGGCTTTAGTTTTCGTTTTGAACTTTTTAAGTTTTTTTTATATTAATAAACATAAACTTCTTTATTTTTATTTTTTGAAGTATAGTAAATAAGTTTAAAGAGGGCTTAATGCTTAAAAAACACAGAACAGCAAAAAGGGAAGGGTTAGGAACAATTTACTCACATTTAAAATAAAGTGTTTAACTGTCGTTACTTTATTTCTATTAAGTTGTTTGTATTTTTATAGGTTACCATGAGAAAAATCATTCTTATTATATACATATATACATTTTTATCCAAATTTTGTGAAACTATCTTATCTACCAATATACATGTTTTTATTTAATTAGTACGAGAATAAAACATTAAAAATTACAATTGACACTCTTATTTTATGAGTTTGAATGTCTAATTTTAATAAAGAAAACATTTAATAAAAGACTAAATATTTTAGTTTTTTCTATCATGACCAAAATCTCAAAATTGTCAATAAGTCATTAAAGTTTTAAAAAAACAAAAAACAAAACCAACAGAGGCTAACCACCGATAATAAATTTCTTTCAATAAAAAGCCAAAAAAAAAAAAAAACAAACGTCACATTACAAATTACAAAACGAGAATTATGAAAAACAAAAATATGATAGTTGAAAGAATATCCAGCATCACCTATGTTATTCCTGACTTGCGCGGCAATTTCAAGCGTAAGGAATATAGACCCTTAAATTACTTCCAAGTTGGTTTCAAATATAAGATACTGGAAAAGACATAATTTGTTCAGTTACAAGGGATTTGCTTATCATTTGAGCTTATTCCCCTAGCCCTAACAAGGATTCATAGTGTGTGTGATACATGAAGTCATTCATTAAATCAAAAAGACCAAACCCAGAATAATGGAGATACAATACAACTGACTCGTGTATTCCATTCCTTACAAATCTAAATTTTCCATGGTCTTTGGGTGTGAGGATTATCACATGGAGCAGTTGCCCAGCCCAAAATATCCCAATAGAGAACAAAAATAAATTAACAAAACTTGGTTATATGTCATTCTCTAGATGCTGATGACATATACAAGAATTTGCAACTAACTACATCGAGTCCCAAAATTTCAGAATGTCATTCTTGTTCAAGTGAAAGGTTTTGCATATATCTGAAACAGCTTTTTTGTTAACACCATCATTGCCCTCCTCTCCATCACAAATAAGCTTCTCAATTTCCTCGGATGGCTCCAATACCTAATTACAATAAAGAACAATTAATTAAACAAGAGAGAAAATCCCTTTACCATTGATGACTTAAGAACATCATATGAAAAAAAATAATGTGTTATCAACAACTGTTTGATAATTTCATAGATACACAAAGAGAAAATGCATTTGATAAGTATCTTACTGACATAAATTTAAATGATGACCTAAATTGAGAATATGTGCAAAGAGAAAATTGGGATCACTCACAGCACAAAGTTCACTGGCATAGATGTTAATCTTACATTACCCCTAAAGAGTTCTGGCAAAAGACCGATCATTTTACTAACCAAATTGGAGATAAACTACCAAGGATACTGTTCAAGTAAGAGAAGTATCTTCTGCTAACACAACTCAACCGAGTTCCAAATTAAGAGCAAGTTCAGCATGAAACCTAATGTAAAAAATTCTTCAAGATTTTCAGCCAAGGTTTAAACCCCAAAAAAAGGTTGCAACCTGAAAAATCAAATGCAAAGACATTTTAACAAAGTTTGGAAAAGTTTTGAATGCGTGAATCCACTATGAGTAATGTAAACTCAATTAAATGACACATAAAAGGAAGGTCAACAGGTTGGAACTCTTAAAGTAACGACAGAAAGGCTCCAAGAAACACAACATTCTACCAATTGTATGGAGTGATATTTCACCAATCAAAGCCATACTCCAATTTAACTAACTTCAAAATAGAAAACAATATCATACCCATGGACAACCAAGTGGTTTATGGAGTTCATCCTTAGATTTATTAGATGCATCTGATTTCTGAGTCCCTGAGCAATCTGAAACTAGTCGAAGGAGTCTCTCGCTTCCCTAAAACAACAATATAAATATATAAACAAAAATGAAAAGTGTAGTTTCATGATATAAAGGAAAGGGACAGAAAAGATATACAGCAATATATGTAGATTTCTAGAAGACTCATTGGGAGTAAGGGTAGAAACAGACAATATAACCTTCAATACATACATAAACCATATTTAGGAAATGCGCCATACAACTGGAAACTCTAAGAAATCCTAGATTTTAATCACATGTCTTTTCTTGCTTCCTCCAATCAATTCCTCAGCCACCCACCCCAACCCAAAATACCAACTCTCCTCATAAGCATTCACGTGGTCTTGCAAATTGTAAAAACATCTTGACTGACATCCTCACTCTCAAATGTTAATCCCTCTCGCTTCCAGGAGTGTTCATGTCTTATTATACTTTTTTTGGCCACTCAGCCATCCAAACATCCTTTAGTACCAAGCCATTTTCTGAATTTGCCTCTTGCCAGCCAGCATTCTATACCACCAAGGTGACTAACAACAAAGTCCACTTAAAAGTTTAGGAAAAAATCAAAGAACATCGAACAGTAAGTAAATACTGAAGAGTGAACAATTCCTTTGTTTCCTATAGATCATCCCAAACAAGGGAAGATAGACTAGATATAATTCCAACTCCCATGGTTTCTAAGTGCCCATAGGTAACTTATCTTAAGGTTATAGCATTTGTCATAACCATATATTAGTCACAATGTCTAAGAACATAATGCGCACCTGGAGAGCCAGCCAGTGAGAGTAAGTGCGAAAAGAAATCCAAAAGAATGGGATGTTAGGCAGAGGTAAAACCTATATGAGATAAGAAATAAAACAAGTAAGAGCCTGCTAACCAACGTATTTGACAAAAGAATAAGATAATGAGCATTTGAAACCATATAGTTTCAAACTTACTAAGAAATACACTTGACAATCAATAAAAAAAAATAGACATCCAAAATTGAAATGGAGTACAAGAAATAATCAATAACTTACACTGAAAAAGCAAAAAGTGAACGGGTAACAATGAAACTGAACCGTAGAAGCATTTCAGAATAATATTTCCTGATAACGGTAGAGGATTGTGTTCCCTTCCTGTGTAAACATAGAACAATTGAATTGACTTAAATGCATCTCCAACTTTCAACATGATTGAACTTTGACAATAATGCAGAATTAAGCTCTCATATGAAGGCATAGCAATGCCCAACTTAACAACACCTAACCTGAAATCTTTATGATTAAATCCATGCTATCTTATCCCATTCTAAGGATCTACTTGATCCAGAGTCATGTGTTTCAACAGATGAGAGTTAGCCAATGTATACATATATTGGATTTAATTAGTTGAAGAGTGGTGCCAACCAGCTTGCCATCTCATGGTTTGGCTTACAACATGTTACTTAAATACTTGGAAGTATATGATAAAAAATGACAGCTTGAAGGACGGAAGGAATGGTAACAAAAACCAACAAAAGTTTATAACCGTTGAAATATCAAGTTGAAGAAAAAGAAGAAAGAATGTTAGTTACCTTAGGGCAATATGCCGAACCTTCACGATCGTGCATTAAGCTGCAATCCATGAAATAATATTAGATATTGATAGATGGAAAGAAAGGCATCAAAATAAACAGAAAACAAATACAGTACAGGCCCTGCAATCATATCCAATGGTTACATTCCCCTGTAGAGCAATATTATACAGCTCATAGAATTCAAAATCCTAGTCGAATACTTCTTCTAGTGTAGAAAATCCAAGACTCCCATCAACTTGACAAAGGGTGAAAAAAAGGTTAAAAATTAGACCAATGTAGTTAAAAAAATTCCAAGATGTTAAGTTGTACTTAATAATAACAATAACAACAACTACTATCTGGGCAAACTGGACAACAAGAAAAATGTAATTAGTTTCAATGGTATAAGAAACAGCAACATTTGCCTGCTGAAAATAATTTCTCATATTTCAAAATTTGAATGTCTCTTGTTGCCTATCATACCCTAAACTTAATCAATAAGTATCTCAACTACAGATCAGAGACACAGAAAAAAGAAATAAAACAACTGAATGCCAAAAATCCTACCCTAACTATATAGGATCATCAACAAGAGCCCTCCCTCATCATCGGTGCCTGCAACTCAGATCCTACCTGGTTAGTAACAAACTAACAATCCTCACTGTAGCAGTCACCAGTCTTAAACATACAGTTCAACCACAGTTCTCTCAAACTGGCTCCATTCGTATTACTTTTTCTTCCTGTAAATGGAATCATTCATAACTTTTTCCCTTCATTCTCAATCCACATGCATTTAAATATTTTATGAATGTCTTTCTTTAACATTCGAACAAATCTATGAGAAAGAAAAGATCCAAACCCAAAAAAAAATAAAAAATGAAAGGTCACTGAAAAGCCATCTGTTACCCACATGTTCATTCAGTCTAGTTATACTAAAGGCATCAAGGGCAAAATAGGACTACGACAAAGAACATCCCATACACAATATTGAACAACCGAACCCAAGAAAAAAGAGAAAAAGCTAAAAAAAAAAAAAACAAAAAGAGAGAGGAAACCGTGACCTTGGTGGGTATGCAACATGGACTTTAGAGACCTCCTTAGTGATAGATTTTAGGAAAATCTCGGACGGCTTAACACGAGCCAAAAGACGCAAACCCAATCTGCATCACCACAATCTGTGTCAGTGACTCTTTACGAAGAAGAATGATAAAACAACAGGTGTAATATAAAGAAAAAAAAAAAAAAGGATTACCCATAAATCTTGTTTTTAACAGCTCCTCAGGCGCCTCCAGACCCACCCAAGCTTTATTCATCTAAAACAATGGAAATAAGAAACAAGTAAGGAGAGTTGAAGAAGAGGAAATGAAAATGGAAAGCAAATAAAATAAATACAGGAAAAAAAAAGAAAGAAAAAGAAGGAAGACCTTGTTGGAGGCGAAATCGAGAAGGAGCTCAGCATTAGCGTTGAGTGGCTTTGGTTTGGAAGTGATAGTGTCCCAGAGATCTCTGAGAGTGGAAGGAGTACGAGCAGCCTGTGCTTGGGCAGCAGCCGGGTCTACGGATCTACCGAAACACCACTTTCTTCCTTTGATCGGAAACACCACCAATCGAGCTTTCATTCTTGAAAAACCTACCCACTACCCACTACCCACTACCCACCCCTTTCTTGATCCTAATTTAAAATCATTCCTCTTTATTTTACATTAGAATCGGAATGTAATTTGAATCGCAACAACGAGAAACCGATTGGTGCAGGAGGTTGAGATTGATTTGATGAAAACGAAATGCTAAAACGAGGTGAATCGCCGCGCCTTTAAAGGTAAGACGGTATGTTTTTTCCTTGTTTTTCCCCCTTTATATTTTTAATTTTATTTTTGGAGTTCTAAGACAGTGGCAATAGCAGTGTGGTGGTGGTGGGGGTGATGGTGGTGCTCCTTAAGTCCTTTCCTATCATCCTATCCTGCTGGGTCGTCGTCGACTTTTAATTTTATTTTTCATTTCCTTAAGAAAATTTCATTCCACCCGCATCTTACTTCTTACTTCTTACCTACCAACATCCTCCTTATAAACCACTTCAATGAAAGCTCTTTTTTAATTTTTTTTTTTTTTTTATAACTTCCCTTTGTGGGTTTTCCTTCTTGGTAGTTCCTATTGCAAAATTTCATCCGTTAAAGTTGTCGGGTCATATTCTAAACATTTTTTGATTATCAAATATATAGACCTTATATTAGTAATTGAATCAATAAATTTATCTCTTGAATTAAAAAAAAAAAAAAACTTCTATCTACTTTACAAATTAATAATTTATTCTTACAAAGATTCAAGTTTGAGAATTCCTGTTATCACTTGAGCTAGGCCTTAAAAAGGCAATAAAAGCTCTTCTAAAATACTAAACTAACATAATGAATTCACATAACAATGTTATCTCATATGATTTTAAACTCTTAAATCAGAAGTATAACTCTATTATTCAACTAAAATTCTCATGATTTATTCCATTCTAATTGAATAAATGCACGCATATTTTTTATTTTTCATTTGAAATTTTATTTCCTTCCCTTTACAAGGCAACAATTCCAAAAGTTATTTTCTCAAAAGCGACGATCAAAAAGTGCTAACCGTTTCAAACCGACATAAGACATAGGAAGGGGAAGCCTAAGTTCAAGTCCTATTAAAAACAAACCAAAATGTATTAAAAAAAAAAAAGCGAGAATCAGCATTTACATAAAAAATAATTATTTTGGCTGCATTGACTAGAGCATCAGGTTCATAAAAAACTAAACTGACAGAACATGCCTGAAAAAGAATAAAAAAAGGGGTATGAAAGAAATTTAAAGAGGAAAAGGGAACAAGCTATTATCATACACTAGCAGTAGTAGTAGTACATGTTGATGGCAATCTGAGCAATCCAACCATTTGGAAACCCAATCTAGCTGAAGCTGAAGATGAAGCTGAAGATGAAGTAACAGAACGAATGGGTACAAGAATGAATATGTGTACAAACCGAAGGCAACCAAATTCACCTAGCTGCAAATATCACCAACCTATCTATCAATCGTCTTTATTCATTGTCTGCTGTGAAGTTCGGCCGTTCACCTTGGCAGAGATACTCATCACAGTGTGATAAAGATCCCCAACCCCTCCGGAGACGCAGAATGTCTTGTGTGAACGTGGAACCAGGGGCTCCGATAAACACGCTTGCCATAGCACAAATTGTCTTATCCAGCATAGCTTCCACCTGCAATCCAACAATTTTACCCAAAGCCCATAAGAAAATTAACCAACATATTCTCAACTTAGTAGTAGGACATCTATACTTGTTAATAATACAACACCAACACTGTTCTTCATACACAAGCCTGATCAGACTTTTGAAGGAAATACTTTTTGATCCCATTCCAATGGATTTAGCTTTGGTTCTTGGCTCAAATTTCAATTTTCACTTCCTCACCTTTTTAAACTTCGAACATTGTGTGTACCTGAATGAATTTGAGTCATTTTGTTCATATATGAGGGTGACCAGTTTCAAATGCTCCTTACATTATAATGTAGGACACTTCTGCCCACCTATCAAAAAGAAATGTAGGACACTTCTAACACTGCCAATTCATAGAATGGAAACTTTTAATAACATATCCATTCCCACCTGTTTCTAAAACTGGTTAGGACACTAGCCAAAGAGCAATTCAATTTTTCATACAAAAATATGTCGGAGAACATTCTGCTCCAAAAAAAAAGGTTGGAGAACAAGCATATTCACAAAGAACCCTCTAGTGACATTGTATAATGGATTTCTGAATGTTATTTTGAACATCTCTTCTAAAACCATCATTGTCCTTAGGTTTTGACCCAAGAGAAGATCTATTTTCCCTAAACTTTGTTTATCAAAGCTAAAGAAGGGTTGAGTCATATGAGGAATTTTGAGGTATCAAAGAGTAACCCAATTTTATTTCCAAGAACTCCATAATTCACTTGGTACAAGGACCATTTCTAACTTCATGAAGATGCTCATAAGTACTGAAAATCCTTGGCCCAATTGGCAAATGTAGACGAACATAATTCCATTACATTTCTAAGAAATGCCATGCTTGGACTCAAATTACTCAATGGCTACTTGTTTCATCAGAAAACTTTTTCCATTAGATATTTGGGTGCTCCTTCCCATGTGAATAAAGATTCTAAAGCCACTAAAGTCATTGGCAACACAGCAAATGGATGGAAAAGATAATTATTAACTCCAAGTGGTAAGTTGTTGAAACATATTCCAACTGCTCCCAAAGTTCATAGTTTTCAATCTTAACAATTCTCAACTATGTTAAAGGTTCTGCAATGAACATTTATTAGATGTTCACAACAAGACTCCCCTTTATCCACAATTCTAACATCTTACTATTTTTTTTTTTTTAAATTTAGTTTCAAAATATGTTCCAGCAAAATTATTTGACACGCATTGCAGATCAAATTTCATCAGAGAAACTGCAAACTGATAAGGATCTGCACTTTTTCATAGATGAACACAGGACAAGACTGGGCTTAATGTGGACTCAATGTGGACAAACTCTTCTCCTGAGAAGAATTGTATGACTTAGCAATTTAGATACTCAAGCCAATGTCGTTCCAAAAGACATGGCAGCTAAAAGGACATGACTGGGTGTGGGGCACATCATGATGATGGTGCCTCATTCTTCACATACTTATTGGTATGACAATGAAGATTTCTCCTTATCAATCCACATATAAACACTAACATGGCCTCCTTGTATCATATACCCCAAGGCTAATCTTTTGGATAGGCAAATAGGAGATTACATATCACAAGGCAATTCTAGGCAAAACCAACTGGTTTGCATTAAACCCTTTGCAGCACAATTGTGGAATGACTCAAAAGAAATTTCAAGAGTGGGTGATTGCAAGTATCTAGGTAACTATGGTTGAAGTATAAGAAGACAAAAAAGAAAGCAAGGTCTGACCTGAGAATCTTCATCAAGGCCATGTCTGTAGATCAAAGAATCCCATTTTTCTGCTGAATTCCGAGCTGATCGCTTAATGAGTGGCACAAGTTTCCCATTGAGGACAACTAGAGACTGCAGTAAACCAGCTCACTGTCTTGCGCATCCAAAGATAGATGACTGGTGTATTAGGCCTCTAAATCACCTGACTAATGCACCTCGCAGCTTGGGGAATGTGTGCTAACTTGGTTCCTTAGCATTACTGACAAAATAAGCAATCCATGTTAGAGATAAATTTGATGCCAAAGTTCTCTTCAAAAGTTTATCAACACACAGACACTATACACTCCATACCCCACTTTGCACTACTCTTGTAGGACATCCAGACATTCCCATCAATGAGAAGAGAGAAAAAAAGATGAAATTAAATTTCAACTCTAAAGGCTAAACTATTCAATAGAAAATCTTAATGCAATTCATACTGTTGCAATAGCTGTGCTACCATGCTGTTAAACATAAAATAATAAAATATGTTCTTATTAAAGCAAGAAAGTAAGGCCAAAAAAAAGCATACCAAAACTTCAGAAACCCATGTCTTCGAAAATGGAGAGCAGTAAAACTCTTCCCCAAGAACGTTTGAACAAAACGCTGAGCAGTGAGCACAATGAGACGACTTGGTTCTATCAGGTCCGAGCATTTGTAGAAGGGACCACCCGGTTGCATGACCCACTCTTCCTCCACATTAGCATAAAAACATCACCACCGTAATAACATCATCATCTGAAGAAAATTTAGCCTGAACATCCTGGGCTGTCCGTTTCTTTTGGCTTTTTGATATCCTCAACTCAAGCAGGTTCAAGCTTACCATTGAAATTCTAATGACTTAGCTTCAATATGCTCAATCCATATAGCAAGGCTGTGGCAGTGAGAAATAGTATAAGACTTCTGTCTATGTGTATGCGGTTCTTCTTAGGATTCCAGAAACTCTTCAATAAACGTGACTACCACTTTCCTTCCCAGACATTTATTTATGTATGTTCAATATCAAGTACCCGGTTATACCAAAATCAAATTTGAGCTGGGAATAACCAAAATTCAGTTGAGGAGGGCTGCAAAGAAATATGTTTTTCTAAACAAATCAAGGATTGGACATCTGCCCAGACAAGCATATTGCAAACAGATACTTATCGGATCTCGGCTTCCATTCTATACAATTCTGGGACATATTCTGTTGCTTTGGACATGTATCAAAACTGAAAGCCCCGGAATTGAGATCCCCATTGTCGTCCACCAATTCGGACAGGTTCCCAGACGGATGAGAGGACAAGAGAACTTGCTGAATTCCTGACCAACGAAATCTGCTTGCAGAGCAGCTCAAATCGGGAGGAAAAAGATCCTGCCTTGAAAGAGAAATCAAGAGTGGAATTGGAAGAAGAATTGACGGAAGGGGCGGGGAAATGAGGAAATGCAGCATGGTTCCAAAGAGAGAAGAGACCAACTGCTACAAGTCTCAATAAATACAAAGCTCGCAATTCGACTTCATACGATCAGTGAGAATCTGAATCGGATTTAACGATGGAAATACTGGTGGAAAAATAAGTTTCAACATCTGTAGAAATAAATGAGGAAGATGAAGAGAGGGGGGAAGATGGCGAAGAGGTACCTCTTATTGAAGGAGAAACGATGAGAGGGAAGTCTAGACTTGAAATCCTCGATATGGAAGCTTTGATCGAGGAGGGTTTTCCGCTTTCTTGATTAGGTTGCCGATCCTCCTCATCGTCGGAAGATTCTCTCCATCTCAAATGACGCAATGTCAAAATGCCCACCCAATTCTTCAAAGTCGAATGAATCATAAAAGAAAATCAAAGAGGAAAGGTAGGAGTGATGAAGAAGCTGCAATAGGGGCAGGATAGGAATGACGGAATCTAAGTAGTAATTTGTAGCAGCAACAAGGATGATGATGATGATTAGTTGGTGGAGGGGACGTCGGAAGCAAGGAATGAAAGAAGTTGGGAGGGGGATGTCGGTGGGTGATTCCGATAGTGATACTCACACCCACTCTTAATACCACCCGGTACCCACACGTTTCAACGATTGGCCGATGGCCGTTGCCCTCCCTGGACTCCGTTTCTTTTTTTAAATATTTATTCACTTTACATTTCTAGTATTATTTTAAGCAATAATCCATTTACATATTTTATTCCTTATAAATAGTATTTTGTTTTTATAAGAATTTGCTTCCCATTTTACATATTATGATTTTTGTATTTTATTCTTATATAAATTTGTGCTTAAAATCTCTCATAACCTTATCACATACTTTTACCATTTATCAGGCTTAAGTGGCTTTTTTTATATTAATTAATTTAATTAATTATAATAATAATACTAGGAGACAAACAATAAGCTAAAGTGACATTAGACAAATAAATTGCGAGATTACATAACACCATGAACAAAAAATTACCTAATTTTTTTAATACATTTTAGTTTTAAGATAATAAACTATTTTTACAAATACTTGAACTTAAGATCCCTTTTCTTATGTCATTTTTATCCCATTTTAGTTTTATCATTTGAGATAGACATAAAAAAAAATTAACTAGTATAAATAAAGTGTTCAAATTGTTAATCCTCTTTTGAAGTGCATTCCTATTCCTGTCATCTCCTGCAAAGTCTCCCCTAACATGCGGTGAAGTATTTACATGAACTTACAAAATTTCAAGCTCAGAATGGTTCTTTGCATTCAACGAGCCTCGTTAACCTGCATTCAATAATCTTATTGACCAACAAACATGAGTGAGATAGTTTGGATATCTTTTATCTTAATTGTGCTTTAATTCGGGTTCTTAAAAATATAATTACGTTTTACGATAAAATTTTATCGAATCAATATACGATAAAGTTTTTATCGTTTTTTTACCGTCTTCAATTAAGATGAGATGAATCTAATGCGATATAATCTCTTAAGATTCTTTTTGTGTGTGCACAAACCTATTCAAGGTAGGTCATGATTGAAAAAAAAAAGTTGGGATAAAAACAAGCCAAACAACCATGAACCACCAAAATGATGAGAGAGCGCCACGACTACAACAAAGACGCCACGTGGGTGCGGTGCATGGTATTAACTTCCACCCCCTAATATACAAAGAAAGTAAGGCTCTTCCAGTCTTCCACAATCCACACCATTAAAGTTAAACCTTGATCAGAATTTGGAAACATGAACAGCGCCGACATGTACTAGGCAAACCACCCAGCCGCGCCGCCGTCCATGGAACCAAGCTCCCGGTGACTGACACCGTCAATGTATACATACATACCTCTCCCCCTATCATCATAATCCCTCTCTCAACAGTACCTCTCCCCCTATCATCATAATCCCTCTCTCAACAGTCAAGTCTTTACTGCTACCCTTCATCTAACTCTCCTTTTGGTTTGCTCTTTATTGCAGAAGGAGGAAGTGGAGATGAAGATCAACCAAGGAAAAGAAAAGGGAAGAGATGGGAGAAGATTGTGGAAACCCACCTCGACCAACCCCATGAGTCGCAGTCTGGTACTCTGGTTCTCCCACTGAGTGATCAGTGATCAATGATCACCGCCGCAACCTGCATATTTAGAACTGTTCTATCACTACTTACCCCCAGCGTGACTACGAGGGGAACCTTGTATGAACAATAAGGAACTAACGACCCAGTTCAAAATTCAAGTACAATAACATACACAAAAGCAATATCAGTAGATTCAGGACGATTAATGCTGCCTGAATTGTTATTTGATCAAAAATCTTGTTTATATAACAACAGATATAATTAGCAGAGTAGACATGAACCTAACCAGACAAGCAGTGGATGAAAGAAGCACAACTTTGATGTACCAAGTCAAGAATGCGAGGATCTGATCTTCAGTTTGAAACTGCATTGATCGAGAATTGCTTGGACCATATTCTAAAACCTGAGATAAAATTCAGCTTCAGTCTTTCCTTGAACTGACTTCTCCTAATCCTCTTCTGCAACTTCAACGAGCCTCCCGCGAACCCATTTCTTAGTTACAGTGACTGAATTAGCAGGTGCTGTCTCTTTTCTAGGTTTATGCTTGCTTCCATTGGGCAGTGGGTTGTCTTCCCATCCCACATTTGGATTTGGTTGTTGATCCAGCTGCTTTTTTGAACCTATTACAACAATAAGCTCAAATCCAGAGGGGGCAAACCATACCCACTGGATCTGCTGAGCTGTGAAACCCCCCATGTCGCCATTTAGAAGATCCCTGCCAGGTGAATCTACCGCCAAAATCAAAGTCCTCATTGTCAGTTTCACTTGATACCAGGGCTTTTCCAGTCCCATTTACTTTCTTTGATCTGCCTGGTTCAGGCCCCTCGATTCCCTACATCCATTTCCATCCTTGTATTTGCTGACCGGTACAGCTGAGGATGAGGAAAATGAAGGGTGGTCTCCGTTGCTCTCATGGGAGGAAATCTGCCCTGCTTCTATGGATTCAATTGATTCAATTGCTTCAGCTGTTTTTGGTTTCAAGTGAGGAGAAGCATGAGCAAGAAGACTCTTGTGGTTGCTACCTCATGCCTTGATGCCTTCAGCTTCAGCAATTAATAGCCTGCAGTGAATCCTAAAGTCACTATAAAACGTTTAATATGCCAGTGAGGAATAAATGAGCACCAATCTTAAGATAAAGAAGCTCTTTGAAACTGAATAGACCCATTTTCTCCCCAGCCTTCCCACAAAAGGAGACACAGTAATCTGCTTGCCTGCTTAAAAAACTATTTCTCTGTTAATGTTACAACAAGGAAGACACATTTGAGGCCTGTTTGTTTATACTTTTGAAAACGGTTTCGATCTCAAAAACAAAACAAGTAAAATAATGATAACATGATTGGTTAAAAAAAAAATTTGTTCTAAAAAACACTAAGGGTCTGTTTGGTTCATGTTTGAAAACACAAAAAACATCAAAATGTTTTCTGAAAACAATTTCTTCGCTCTTAAATTTAAGGCATGTTCGGTTTCCTGTTTTGAAAAACTATTCTGAGAACAGTTTGAAACACAGAGAACATCATTTGGTGTTCTCTGAAAACTGCTTTGTTTTCTTGATTTAGTATTTTCTGTGTTTTTCAGGAATAGTAAAAACTATGAACTAAAACATATTTTTCTCCTGTTTTCCTTGTTCTCCTAGTTTTTGAGAACAAAAAATAGTTTTAAAAAATATGAACCAACAAGCCCTCCTAGAGTTCCAGGTCCGTAACCTGAAGAGTCATGAGCTGAAGATTGCACTCTGCCACCATATTTTTGTGATTAGAAATCCATGACAAAGCTACAAATGTCAAAAGAGCTAAACTTCTTAATATCAATGGCATCAGCCCATCTGCGCATCTACAGCCTGAAATCATGTATAGTGTGTGTTGAATAGTGATTTGATGGTGCAGGGCAGTTTTCTATTCATTTTTCACCCATCATGAAAGTCTGGCATAAACAGAAATTACCTTGCTCGTTCAATGGCTTCAGTCTTCTTGGTTTCAGCGGCTGCCCTCTGAGCTCTGATAGTCTTTATCATCTCTAATTTGGAATTTGCCAAAGGATCCTTATACTTTGGTGACTTGATTCTCTTCAACCTGATTTTCTGATTATGGGTTTTAGTTTCATCCTCAGCAGAATCAAAGGTATGACTACCAATTTTCTTTGCAGGATGACCTTTGTGGACTGCGTATCACCACTTGGGCCTTCCTTGGTTTCTCTTGAGCCCGTCTGGTATTCCATGATATTTAGCCAGAGCAGAGCAGACCCGTTCGCGGTAGGCCTAGTATGAAAAGAAATGCACATTTTCAACAATCAATGGTAAGGCACAATTGTCATGAAATATGCAGTAAAATTAAAAAGACTGAACTGAAATGAAATACTGAGTGTCAGCTTGAACTTGAAGTGAGGAAGAATTTGGTCTCGAAGGAATTTAGTCAAGCATAAAAATTAGATAATGTTCACAACAAGCTATTGATTGCAGATATAGGAAACTAAAGGTGACAAAATGAATCAGCTCCTCAGTCATAGGTTGAAAAAGGAGCATAACAAGTAATTTGTATATTTGTCATGTTCAAACCAAATTTTGGATAGAAATTATTCTGTAATAACATGCTTTAACAGGTTGGTTTATATTGGCCAGAAAATAACATAAGTACTAAATCTTCAGGTTACACAAGAGAGGAGAATATTATGCCTTATCATCATGTTCATACATTAATGGCATTGAGGTGTTAATGAGCATCCATAATTAGTTGATAGAAAAACAACTTCCTAGAGTTCTACAGGCTACTCCTTGTAAAAGTTTGATTTTCTACAGAAGACCTATAGGACAGCAGCTATGATCATCATGAAACAACAAACATTCTGCCAGAGAATTTTCAAGATTTTTTAAAATGTCATTATAAGCTCTTACAGGATCAGACCATTTGGCAGAAATGGCCTCTGAAATTTTCCTCCTTTGCTCAAGAGACTTGGGTGCTCTCTTGCTACCCTTTGGTCTAGGCATCTTTTTCTTTCTTCTACACTCTCCAAACTACCCTGCTCAAGCTGTTCATCCAAGATCTTGTAAGAATCCCACTGCAGCTCTTCCTCACCAGTGTAGCCTCTTCTAGAGGCTTCTGCAATCAAGTTCTGCCACTCAAAATAGCAGGTTTCCTGCAGCATCAGCTTTGCACGTCGCTTCTGCCATCCCATTCGCACTCCAACCCCAATTTTCACCCTTTGTCTCCCGCTGCAAAATCCATTAAAAAGCTCTGTAAGAAAAGAGTGGTGGAATATGCAAGGAAAAACATAAATCAAAATTTCAAATGCTAAAACCTCCAGAACTTAATGAAGAACCTAGTACAAGCTGATTTAGGAGGTATCAAGAAGCTGAGTTCAAGTTTTCCATATTTCAATAGCTCATATTTGAACTAAGTAAAATGAAAAATGATATGAGGAAATACCCTTAAACAGTCATGCACCCATCACATGGACCACTTGAATTAATCTATGCAAGGAACGGTATTATGTGTCAAGGTCAGGCACCCATGTTGTGGTCTCACCTGTGAAACTGAAAAAAGGAGGGTTCGGCCTCTAGACCATCCCCATGCTAAGTGACCATAACCTGGCATGGTTAACAGCTCAGGAGATGCCCTATAACAAAAGAAGTTGCCATCTCGTGATTGCCCAAGAGGTCCTTTCCTGAAGGCCTTTTTTAGACACCAAGATGCAGAGTCTGCAGCTTAATTTATTTTCCAAGTCGGAAACAGATTCAAGCAGTAAAATTGATATCTGCCTTATGATGGACAAAACCACCCAGCACCAAGTCTTGTTGAAAAGGTTTGAGGGTCTTAACTTGGCGGCTATAGATGGAAGACTAAAGTCACAGTTGGATGGAAATGCAAGCCAGACATTTACCACACCAGCTCCTGAGAGGAAAGAAGACCTGCCTTGTCATAGAAAAGTTATTAGCCCCAATCAGGTCTGAATAAGTATCGTCTTTGACCAAACATGCAGTCCAGGGTTTTCTGAATCCTGATGCCTGAGCAAGGCAAGGCCAGGGCCCCAAGCACCTTACATTCTCTTGCTCATTACTTCACAAGGCTCCATTGACCACACGTTTAGGGGCTCAAACACCATTAACTGTAGCACCTAATCCTAATTTTTAAGAATCCTCCTAAGTTTTAATATCCTAAATCCACAATAGGAAGTCTCTAAGATCCTTATCCAAGGATCCCAAACCTCAAGGTCCCTCCGCCACTTTGTAACTATTAAGGATTAGTCTCCTAATCCATTTAGACTTTTCCTTCTCTCTTAGTCTTCAAGTTAGACTCTAACTTTATTTCTTTTGCCCTAACACCAGAGTATAAATATGTATGTTTTCCCTTGTAAATTAATGAGAATACAACATTCCTTTCTCTCATCAGAATCCTTATTCATAGCCTACCACTTCATTCCAAGTTGCACACCCCACAACTACAGATTAACCTAATTCTCCTCACATGAGTGAACCTTACCACAGACATTTTCAATTGGTACATGGCCTTATTGGAGCGTGAGCCACCAAAGATCACACAAGTAAATATCATATGTTCATTGCCAGGGCAAAATATTAAAGCAAGAATTTAATGTAGCTAGGGAACCTGTATACCCTGGGTCTGGTCCTGAGTTTCTTGTTAATATACATACCTCTCTTGCCTACCAAAAAAAAGAATTTCCAGTAGCTATAGGAAATTTGATGTTCAGACCTGTAATACCAGAAACATGCGAAAATCCAAGATATCAAATGTGAAAGGCACAGGACCCACTCTTCCTGAGCATGTCCCAGGTTAACCAGCTTCATCTTAACCCCATATGTACTTGTTAAGAGAGAAACAATCCATCCGAGATTCTCTAGCCACAAACAATTAAAAACATGACAACCCTAGTCTCCTCTTGATCAAATAGATAATTTTCTGGTTACTCATAAATCTTAAACTATCATAGAATCATCATTCCTTCTTGAATTAGCCAAGAACATGGATTAACAGGAAATGGTCAAAGGTGACTGCACCGAATCCAGTAGACAGTTGTTTCAAATTCAGAGAAAACTGAGAGTGCTTCTTTATCCTGTTTATAGTGACTTGATATGGTTGCATGCTTTTCCAACTATGAACAAAAATATATTTTCCAATAGTTCTTGCAAAAGTCTGATATGAACCTCAAATAAGTGGTTTAGGTATGAAATTGAGTTTATCCTCTACTTCATAGTTATAAAGGAAATGTTTCAAAGTGCAATTCTTACATTATTATCACCTTAGATCCTGCATGGTGCTTGTTCCTTGATCCGTATAAAAAACAAGTGGGTGTGTGTGTGTGGTACTGGAAGGGTTTCTGTATATAATGAGATATTTAAAAATTACAATGCAATACTATTGTAAATAGAGTAATAAATAGCAGGATTCAACTAGTACCACCTGGGCTGTGCTTCCTATTCCAGGTTTCCTTTATTTGTTTTAGAAATCCTCATTCGTCTCAACTTCTCTTTCATCCAGTTCAGAATACTCTTCACTTGGAACCGGGAAGTGGTTATCTGGGGTCTCGAATCAACCCCAAAGGTAACCTACAGAGTTGAACCTCTGGGGCCACTCCTTACTCCTGAACTATAATTTGGGTTCAAGAGTAGCAACTGCTTGATCAGAATTCTTCCCCACTGCGCTCAAGATGCCCAACACAAAGTCCATCTTTTGGGGATTTGAAGGGTTCCCTACAGAGGCCAATCGCTTCCGAGGTCCAGAGGCAAATTTTTCCTTATACCTTACCATGAATGAAACATAATTGGTGCAATTTAAATGGTTTTTGAAAGAAGGCTGTGATACCCAATATCTGCCAAATATATAGCAGCACAAGAAAATGTCTTAGTAATTATTATTATTATAATTTTATGGGCAGAGAGAACGTACACAGCACTAGAAGGGCATAAGGGTGCTATTGACATACAAAAGTGCACTTGAAAGCGCGTGGGCACAAACATGGTAGTAATACTCTTCATCCGAGACCCAACTAACTATTAAACCAAAGCAATGTATATACTCACCATCCATACAATATCCTAACCCCATAGAGAAATTTGATATGAAAATAAAACAGGTAGTCTTTGATCAGACAATTTCTCACAATTAAAAGGTCTCATATTTCTTTCCTTCCAAATTGTCCAAAAAATATAAGCAGAAGCAGTTTTCCAAGCCTTGATTTGTCTTCTATCTACAAAAGAGGCATATTACCTAAGAGTTCTATACTCTTCTGAAGATAAAACCTACTACATGCTAAAAATGGAGGTACTAACTGCCATAGAATTCCTTGCATCCTCACAATGATAGAGTGATCTACTAATGGAATATAACTCCTCTCTGCACAAGGCATACCCATCAAATAACTTCCACTCTCCTCTTCTAGTTGATTCACATCAAAACCTTTTCCTACCAAGCCTCCTAATTAAAAAAACTCACCTTCAAAAGAATCCATGTCCAAATTATCTTTAAAGAATCCATGTCCAAATTATCTTTAAAGGGAAAGAGATGGTATAATTTATCTTCAACAAAGAGTTACACCGTCTTACATAGAAGACCCCTTTACTCGCTTCTTCCCACCGTTCTATCCTCCTCCTCCCTCTTCACTTAAAAAATATACGTCTTTGATAAATATCAACATGAGACTCCTAAGAGCAAAATTTTTCTTCCAAAAAATCCATGTCATTTCCGTGATATTTTCTGCTAAGATTTCTGTGTAAATGAGATTTTTTTTTCTTTTCCACATTTCAATGATGCTTTGGTCTCATATCCAAATTTACTTCCCCAAATTTCTTATCTTTTTCTCCTTTGTGTGTTGAGGCATATTTTACACCCTCAGGCACAATATCAAAAGTAATAGGCAAAGGGAAAAAATGAAAAACGAAAATTATTTAATATTTCAACAAAACCACTTATGCTTGGTGATAGTCCACTTTGATCCAAAATGAGCCAAGATCTATATAGTTAGCCTAATAACTTTTCCTAGTAACCTTCTCCCAGATAATGCTTTACTTATACTTCAAAAAAATGAAATGAATGTAAGGAAACATATAATTTAACTTTCCTTTGTGGCTTTTTTTTTTCTCTATATCTTCCTTCCTAACCCATTCCAAGCATTGTACCAACCAAACCTAATCCAACAAGTTTTTTATCCGAGTACGTATCTCAATCCCGGATAGCATAAGCTTTCATACCTTAAAAAATACAGAAATATTTTTTAGTGAAGTTGGAAACCACTGAAACATATGGAATCCTCTATTAACTTCGTAGACCAATTCCCGTTGGTCTGCAAAAAAAGAAAATACAAACTTGTGCATTGCAGATACATTAGAAAACCTAAAGCTTGCATAGAGCTATCCGACGAAATATCGAAGTAAATTAAGCAAGATGTTTCACGAAACCCTTACGCGGGGGTCTGCTATGTAAAGAGAAAAATTGAGCTCAAATCACCAAATTATCGCATTTCTTAATAAAGGGGCGCATACCTAATAAAGGCATGGATGTGGAGGTGTCATTCAGTGAAATGCTTCAGAAGATGGAGAATGGAGTCATGGAAGTGGGAGTGGGGGATTGAGAAAGAAGCGAGTAGATGAAGCGAAGTAGTGGGGGGAGGAGAAGAGGAGAGAGCTAGATTCAGGTCACAAGCTCTGAGCTCACACACAGTATGACACTACCCTCCAAACTCCAAATTGGCTGTAAACTCTGGATAACGAAATTACATTCAAACTCTTTCACTACTTTCACAATAATGGGCTCACTCTCCAGCTTCAGATTTCATATTTTTAAGCCCATTTTCTTCGGCACTTTCACCTTGGGCCTTCATGAGCTCCAATGCTTGAGCCGATTTGTTCTGTTGGTGGCTGATAATATATATATATATATATTTGTAACTTTTTTTTTTTTTTAATAAATTGATTCTCAAGTGAGCAAAATAATACATGGGAACATAATTAAAATGCTGAAACTTTGTGATGATCACTATCATCAAGCTAATAGTAAATATATTTGTTTAAACCTGCAGGTTTCATAACAAAAATGCTAATACCTAAAGCTTTAAATACGAAGATAATAATTTAAACTGATTTAACCTAACGACTACGTCGGATCGAATTCTTTCATTCAACCACAACACCGAAGCTCACACTCGATAACACAACCACCGTCTCAAGTAGTTTAACGATAAAAATTACATAATAAAAACAATGAGAAAAGCACAAAAACAAAGGGCGAGGAAGAATTGTAACCATTTTATCGACAAAGTTAAAACCTTGCTCTTGAGTAAGAATATAAATCAGATTTTAGATCGCAATGATAAAAAAAAATCAATAACTTTTGCTTATAATAGTTTTTAAAATCTTTATAACATTAATAATAAGAATATAGTAGGAAAAAGATTATTATATTTAAAAGTTTTTTTAATATATTTAAACTAAACATATCTTTAATTTCATAACAAATTTCAGGCCTAATGATATCACCCTAGGTTTGCCACGTAATTTAGTGAATTTTATAATGATATTAAAAAAAAAAATAGGGAAATAAATAAATGGTGCATGCGAGTTAATGAAATGGTACTTAAACCAATTTTAGTTGAACCCATAATACAACATGTTGTCGGGTCATGATTATCAATTATTAGACTGGATGCTCGATACTGTGGACATGGTTGAATAAAATTTAAAAACAAAATAAATACAATTTCCGATTTAAAGGAATTTAAAAAATAAAATAAAATTTGCAACGTTTAGCAGGAAAAAATGTCAAAAAGTCAAGCATTTGAACGGTCTGGCGGCTTTTCGTGAATACTGAATATAGTATTAGAGGAAATTGATCAATGTGTCAAAATAAGGGATTGTGAAAACAAAAATAGTAATCTTTAAAATAAAATGGTAATTCATTGAAAAAAGGTTTTAAATCTATGATATTAGTTATATTTTGAGACAATTTGACAAACTTCCCATTCAAATTGTTTTCCGAAAAAAACTACAAATATCATAATATTAAAAATAATTTTTTTCAAAATGGTAGGGCTTGGGAAAGGTTTCAAGTTCATTCTACAACAATTTATATTATTTCTCTAACTAATAATTTATTAAAAATTAGTCTATCTTTGGGATACAAGCTGATACGTTATATAGTACTATGGGAGATAAGATTGTAGACAACTATCGCGATTCGCCACCCCCGGCATAACGCTTTCTTGTCGTGGGTGGAATAACGAATCGGTGACAATGTCGCTGTACTCTCCACGACTGGCCCACAAGGTTCCACTCATTTATCTCTAACGCCCGGTGCGACTTGCTCAACGGTGCCTCGATCCTGCTTACGCCCGAGCAGAATTCAATACAGAAGATACTCAACCTTCATGAGTTTCACATGCTGACGCAGTCTACGCACCGCCATCCACGTGACCTGTCAATGCGGAGGCATAACTTACCTCTATTCCACTAGCCCTCCTAACGTTGTTGCAAACTATTGCCTAATGACGGTGTATTCTTTCGTCTTCTACGCACCGCAAAAGCCATCATCGCCCCAACATTTGATAATCTCGCTTTTATACGGTGTGGCGTGTTTCATACCTGCTTAGCAATTGGCGTGTTCATCAATATGACCAGCGCTTTTAATGCTGATTTTGAATGTCCCGCCAACAGTACTGATATGTTTGAGTTTAAATATCTTCCAAGCCTCCTTCTGGGATTTCTTTGTCTCACATTTATCGGGAGAGCTTCTTCTATCTCCTCGTTTCTCAGATTTTCCTCGGTTGCTCCTCGCTCCGCACTAGTGTCTTCTACGCCGGGTCACAACCCCCTCGCTTTTAAAACCATTCAAGGTAAAGATGAAATTTGATCTAGAAAATCATAAATATGTTAGCCTTTGGTGTCTAGAGATTCACCATTTGGTGGTTAGAACCTGTGTTTTTGTTTTATTGGTTTTTTTTTCGTCTTCTCCCTTAAGGCCGAATGAGTTACCCTGGTGGATTTTTCAAGTTTCGTATTGGTGACAGAGGCACTCAGGGGATGGCTAGTGGAGAAGATAATGTTGGAAGCCGTGCGGACGAGGGTCCATCCTCAACTTTCTTCATGACTCTTCACGTATATTGACGCCATTTAGCCATACGCTGTTGGGGACTGTTTGGGAGTTCGCAGGTTTTGAAGAAAATTCTTCCTCCTAATGTCGGGTTTTTCTTTTTCTTCCTTGAGACCCCATTGTTACATTGTACGTAAGAGGATCAAGGTGGAATGAATTTCATCATTAGCCGGAGACTGATACAGAGGGGGATCGAGGGTTCCCTCCTCTCTCCCCCAATACATCGGTTTTTTCTACTGTCTGACTCATCCTATCCACACCCACATGGCCATTGTCCACGCTCTCTATTAGGGTGCAGATCAGGCCAGGTGCCAGGTGCGGTTAGGTTTCGAGAGACAGAAATTCAAACTCATCCATTTTAAGTTCATTTTTCATGGCCATTTGAAAGTTTAAAGTTCTAATTTAATGATGAATTATGAAATTCTCTACCCGATTTATGTTTTCAGGTTTTAATGCAAAAGAAACAAAAGTGGCAAGAAAATAAAAATGTTTATATGTGAGTCATGAAGTATGTCGCGACATAATTACGTGATTGTCGTGACAAAACCTCAAGGCAATTAGTTTGTCACAACAAGCGAATCAGGTTGGTAATGTTAAAGCAAAATGTGTATGACAATGAAAAGAGTGTCGCTGATGATTTCACGAATTTAACACACAAATGCCATGAAAAGAAGTACAAAAAAAATGTTACAACACATAAATGAATGCCACAACACAATGGAAGTTTGAAAGCAAAAGTATTGTCGCGACATTTGATTACTTATGTCGTGACATTGCATGAGAAGAGCTCAGTTATTGAATTCTATCGTGACATGAAAATGAATTACACGACAAAGAATAAGGCAAATGGTGGGCAAACTACGCCACGACGCTTAAATCCGTCGCGGACAAATTAAGAGAGAAATCACTTAAGACGCATCGAACAATGTCGTGACATAAAAAGAGTTGCATGAAAGAAATTTTTATTGTGGACAAAGAAAACTTAATCGTGACAAAAGTTGGCAAAGTTAGAAAAATATTTGTCATAAACAGAGGTCTTTATGTCACGATATACAGCTTCAAAGGCTAACACTTTCATACATGTGGAAATTATGTCGCATTAAAGAAATCGTGGTTACACAATCACAAGATGAAGGTAGTTCGAACTCAGAGCAACAAGAATGTTTATGTTCAGCAACAAATATTCTAACAACATTTGCAAGGTAAGAAAATTTTATCGACAAGGAAAAAGTTTGTACATACAATGACTTAAGAGGAATACAAGGCAAAAATAAGTAAAACAAATCTCACAATTATGCGATGAAGACCTAAGAAACTGCACTTATGTCACAACATTCATAAACTTTGTCACGATCGTAAGACTTATTCCCAACCTGACCTGTTTTTCGGTTCTTTCGAATCGAATCGGCTATTTAATATCGGCAATCATTTATCAAAACACGTCAGAGCGTTACACTTTAATTACATAAAATCCTTTTCTTAAATATGCTAAACGCTTTTTAAAAGTGGTAAGCCCATTACATTCCATTCATATAAAAGTACAATTACTATAAAAGCATATCAAGTATTTTCAAATGATTTACAAAATAGATATGCAGAGTTCAAAATGTTTTTGCAAAATATTAAAGTTAAAAAAGAAACATGACATGAATGCATAAGCTCCAGCATTACCCGGTACTTCCTTCTTTATGACTCGACGCTCCTTATCTGGTCCGCCATCACTATCTGTCACTGCACTACATTGGCATAAAATACGCAAGCATTTTCATGCTTAGTGGTCGATACAACCAATTTTTCGCTCGGCTTTAATTCAAATCATGCACCAACACCAAACTTTCAAATCTTTCGACGATCAATGTCACACATATTCTTGTTTTATATACAATCATTTATAGTTCATTGATCATCCCAAATAGACACTTTCATATTCAATAAATCATGTATTAATCAAATCTCATGCATTTCACAATGCTCTTTTCATTTCAATTGCAAACATGCTTTTCGATTCAAATATTTCCACAATCTCAAATCAATTCAATTCAAATTTCACAAATTCAATTCACTTCTATAATTAATTTAGTTCTGCTCCTTAACGACTAACTATGTTTTCTGTGATATAAGATATCAAAATCACTTCTAAGACGTCCTGGCTGGGTCGCAGGTCGCATAAAAACCAAGCTCATAACTTAGCACGGTCCTACTGGTCAAGCACGTCTCTTAAAAATCACCAGGAACACTACCGCATACTGTCTCCGCTGGCTACTAATCGGAGTGACACATCAATACAATCGCTCGCAATACCGCTTATTTCACCTAGTATTGGTATATCAATTCATCCTACGCGAAATAAACTGCTAACATTCTACATGTACGTCAAACCTTTATAGCAAAAACATAGCACAACACGGCATTTGTATAAACAAAGCCATTTTCACAATCATGTAATTAAGTCATATGCAAACATTTCACAATCACTCTTCTCAACCTCAATTTAAATCAATTCAATATGCTTTCCCTGTATTTAGGAACAAATAGTTCAAATTCTTGAACGGAATAGAGAAGATAGAACAAACCAAAATTGTCGCTTTGATTTCCCGAACACCTTCACCTCGACTTCAATGAGGGTTTCTTCTTCCTCGGTCACCTCATTCAAATACAATTTTGTGTCGCATATTAGTAAATTGTCCCAATAGAGTTTTTAATTCGAGGGTTTATGTCTACGAATCATCACTTTACTTACCAAAATTTTACGGGACATGAGCCATAATTTTCTCATGCTTCCTTAAAAAACATTTTAGCTCTATGAGTCTATTTTTAGTAAGAGTTGGAATCATCTCATTTGGATCACCCAAACTCAAGTTACGGCATTTTAATGCCAAACTGGTCAATATGCCCAACTCCTTTCAGTTGCTACTTCATTATTCCCAATTTCAGAGGTGTCTAACTCCATAATTTGATAATAGTTTCCTTCTACTCATTTTGAAGCTATGGTTCTAAGGTTTCTTTCAACTAGAATCCTTCCGATGTGGATCTTAAACTCTAGTTATTGCATTTTACATCTAAGCCTCGATTTGCAAACGAAATAAGTGTTCTTACACATAGCTCACTTTGACCAGGTATGGGCACTTTCAGGTTACAATTTTGCATACACTTCCTTTCAAGTAAATTATTCCCCTAAAGTATGTTGCAAATTTTGAATCACTCAATATAGATGAGTGAAACTCAACTTATGGCCAAAACACTATAACAATACCCAAAACATAGCATAATCCGTGAGCTACCAAGCTCACCTTTAAGCCCGTATTTGGGAGCCTTAGAGCTACAATTTGCTCGTAGTCACTTCTTTAAATTTGTATATCTATCTCTTATGGTTCTTTACCAATTGAAATCACTTCATTTGGATGATTATAACTTAATCTATACCAACTGAAAACAAAGAATAGGTACAAAATTTGTCGATGTTCTTTTACAGAAAACTCAACATTTTCCCTTTTACAAACACTACACAAAACCAATCAAACCAATCCCAATAACAATACAAAACAACCTCAACAATCCCAAAACTCATTTACAACCAAAACAAAACTCTTTTATCCATTTGGGGTTTTCTGACTCAGAAAACCTGAAAAAAAAGGGTTTGAGTTCATTGTTACCTTAATCTTCAATCTTTAAAACTGGTTGCTTGATATCTTAGGAAGCGAAAATGGGAAGCAAACAATAAAACCTTGATCTCTACTTTGCCACAGCTCTTACTCCCTTATATCTCTCTTTCTCCCGCAGAGTTCTGAAATGAGCTCACATGCCACCTTTTGGTCAAATCACTCATTTAAGTGTAAGACCATGTTTGGCCTTCGCATAGTCTCACTTCTCTCATTTTCTAACTTTTGGTTTTAAATCAACATTTTCATAAGGCACTTTGTTGTGGCAAAAAAAAATCATTCTTTTGACTTAAGTTTCTCTTTGTTGCTTTATGGCAGTATTAATTTATTTTGCGCCCGACTCTCATATTTACACTTAGACATATAAGCTTATTTTAATTGACCCTTAGGTCCTCATTTTTATAAATTTCAAATTGCCCTTTATGACTTTGGTAATTCGAGATCCGATCGATTCTCGTTTAAGCGTATATTTGCGTTGGCTTTTAGCCATATATTATTCAATATTCATTTAACAATTCTTGTAAAATACCGAGTTGGGTATGTTTATCTTGGAATATATATATATATATATATATATATATATATATATATATATATATATATATATATATATATATATATATATATAATAATAAAAAAAAAATTCTAGGGTATTTTTGGGGCGTTACAACTCTCACCACTTAAGAAAATTCGTCTCGAAATTTACCTTGATCAACGATTACGGATCTTCTTGTCGCATCGTTTCTTCCACCTTTTCAAGTGGCCTACCGGTGCTGTGTTTCACGCACTTTGACAGAAATCTTCTCGTTTGGCAATTCTTTCACTTCTCGAGCCAGCCTCTATCTCACCCTCCTCACAAATCATCAGATTGATAATTAGAAGAGACTACATGTGATGGAGTTTGATCTATACCTCCTCGCTTGAGACATGGAAAACATTATGGATCTTTTAAGTGCGGGTAATCTTGCGTCGTAATGCAGCGGACCGCGCAATCACTTCATATGGGCCCGATAAATCTAGGGCTCGACTTGCCGCTTTTCCCGATCTCTCATCACCTTCTTTTCCAAGGCTATACTTTTTCAAAAACACTTTTAGCGATCTTATATCGAGATATCTTTTCTTTTAATATATCGACGTATGATTACGTCTGCTCGGTGGTCACTTTCAATCTTTCTCTAATCATTTCACTTTTTCCCAGGTCTCACATCAGTAGGGCCAAATCACTTTCTTTTAAACAATTAGTCAAAACCTGATGGTGTTCTGCATTTCTTCCATACCTCGGCTTTCGTAAGGCTCCATTCCCGATACTTGATTGAAGCGTTGATATACAGTTGACTAAAGGTGTACATCCACTTCCCTCATAATTCGATCACCTGACTCATAACATATCTTCCCGAATGAATCACTCTTCATGCATCCCATCAGTTTATGGGTGGAATCTTTGTCTTGAGAATCGATCGAAGAGTGCCGAGCCTCTTTGCAATTTCCCAATCTAGAGAAGTAAACAAAACTGGACTGGTCTGAAATAATGGATATGAATCTATGTAGAACTATTTCCCTTGATATAGCTGTGGTAGGAAGTGGCGACTTGGTCGATGGGTCCCTACGACTGACTGAGTCATACTTTCTCTTCGCTCAATGGTAATCGACTACAAGGCGTCATGGTAATTAGGTTCCATTTCCCTCTTGAGCCGTGATAGGTTGTAATAAACTCCGAGAAGAACTTGTTTGATGCACTCTGCCTTTACTCTTTTACATGAGCCAAACGCCAGATTCTGAGCTTCGATACATCTCTTTTCATTACGGACCACGAATGACATTTTAATCTTGATACATCTTTGTGCACTAGGGATGGATAGCGAATCCTTGTAATGCCTCGGCACTCAATTCAACCAAAACTTCCTTGATCGCTATCAATTTTGTGCTTGTCCTGCTAGCGCAGTAAATGCATCAACAAACCGAATGAGCATTCCAGCGCTCGGCGTTTGCATTATCTTTCTACTCAGCGCCGGCCACTACGTGGCCTTTCTGGGGTGATAATCGATCGCGAGTCGTAATCTTTATCATCCATCCATATAAGTTGTCTCCAAGTTAGAAGCTCGTTGAGGCCAAATCGCGTTTCTTATGATTGGTGTAAATGAAGCGCACTCTCCATGCCGAGTAATGTCTCTTGAATTTTCGCGCTGGCATAATTGTGGCTAATTCAGTCATGCGATGGAATTGGTTCGCATAATAAACCTAATGGCGGAAGCAGGCTGCCACTTTACCCTCTTGCATTATGACGCATCAAGTCATTTAGTGAGCGTCACTAAAATCACATATTCATGTAACAAGCGGGCCATGTTACCAGTGCGATTGTGTGGATACTTGGCGTATTTTGTTCTGCGAATTAGATATGACCCGTCTCACTGCCGGGCAATCGACGGCTCTTAGAAGCCGTCAGGAAGGAAGTCACTTCTTGATGGGATATCGGTGCACTAGGCCTTGCCTTTTGTTTCAATCATAGCCAAAATAGGCACATCTTTCTCGCCATTTGTTCCTAACTTGGCATGAATATCACATTAGAGGTGGTTTGACTTCATGATGAAAGTTATTTCCTCCTCATTCCATCTATATCATAAAATTGCTCTTTTCCATTCTACAATCAAAATGTCGCGGTGTGTAGGACAAAGCCGGTCATTCGATATCAAATCAAATTCTCTAAAGGATAACTCTATAGTCTCCCGAGAAATTCGCATATTCTCTTATTTTAATGGAACGATCTCTATACACTCTCCTTGGTCACTAGACCTTGGGGACTTATACCATATGTTTGTCTATTAAGGAGACCAACAAGATCCATGTTAAGTCATGTCATCTTTACTATATGCAAATCTCTGATGCATGGTATAAAATTTCAAAATTGACCTGCAAAAATTTCAATATCATTTTGTAGAGCACGCCTAAACCTAGGCTCACGATACCAAAATAAAATGTATCACCATTCTAATGACGAAAGTTTTGCGTCGAGCAGGATTTAGGTTGTGCTCTACAACATCACCAAATCATTTATAAAAACACCTAAGTAGCGTTACACTTAGATTAGCATAAATCCCTTTTCAAATATACGGAAACGTTTTTAAAGAGAGTAAGCCCATTACATTTCGTTCATACAAAAGTACAATTACTATAAAGGCACTATCAAACCTTTTCAAATGAATGCAAAATAGATATTCGAGTTAATGTTTTGCAAAATATCAAGGATGAAACATGGCTTATATGAATGCCGCAAATCGAAACATACTCATGATTCTGCTGTATTTCAACGCTCCACCGATCTTAGGTCCACTTTAGTCACTATCTATCACTTGGTACCCTCGCATGGTAAAACAATCTCAGCTAAGCATTTCATCTTTTAGTGGTTATCTGAAATCAATTATGATTTGATTTAATTCGAATGTACGATTTAACAATTCAAAACTTTCAAAATCTTTTGAATGATCAATGTTAATACAATACATATACTTGTTTTATATACAATGTTTATAGTTCATTGATCATCCCAAATATACACTTTCCATATTCAATAAATCATGCATTAAATAATCATGCACATTTTTCTGATGCTGCTGTTTCGATTAACCACAAACATGTTTCAGTTCAATATTTCCACGATCTCAAAATCCAATTCAGAATTAAGCTCTGGAAATTCAATTCGTTCTGATTCAATTAGGTTCATATATGAAATTTAACCTATGTTTTCATTATATAGGATAACCGAATCACCCGAACCACGGTCTGTTCATTGCGTTCGCGGCGGAAGTAGCGATTTTTATACCACGATGCGGTCTCGGGTTGTTGGTAGTTATTAAATCAATTAATGAACACCCTACGATCACGGTCGTGGTACAACGTCGGATGTAGCGTAATCTGATAGTTCGCGATCTTTATTTTTGTCACGTGGTATCACCGTGTAATCTGTATCTGAAATCATGAAGTTTAACGCATTCTATTAAGGCGTTGAAAATCCTTTATAGCAAAATATAGTACAATACATACATTTATATAAAGCGTTTCTGTTTGTGTCTTAATTTTATGGCGTAAGCGCTTCCACACAATCACTTTCTCTTAATCAATTAAATCAAGATTGATATATTTTCCTTATGCATTTAGAACAAATAGTTCAAAATCTTGAAACGAGAATAGGAGAAGATGAACAAACCAAATGTCACTTTTGATTGCGATCTTGGAATCTCGCAATTCAATACGGGCTTTCTTCCTCGTCGACCACATTCAAATAATGACTGTAATCACATATTGTTAGGTTATTCTAGGAGTTTTTGTGGTCGGGGTTTGTATGCTGCAGCCTGCCTTCACTTGCAAAGATTTTGGGGACACATAGGCCATTTGTCATGCTAACCAAAGAAATAATTTTATCGTTGAGTCTATTTTTAGTAGATTAGAATCATCTCATTGGATCACCGAACTCGAGATTCGGCGTTTTTATACCAAAACGGTGCCCGATATGCCATTCGCTCGGTTACTTCTTTGTTATTCCCGATTTCGGTCTTAACTATAATTGGTAACCAATTCGCTACTACTCATTTGAATCTATAATTCTAAGGTTTATAACCAACTCGAATCATAATTTGAATTTGCAAAACTCAAATTGTGCATTTTACATCAGTACTCTAATTTACCATGAGCTCAGCATTCTTATAGCTCCGCTTTGACAAATTTATGGGCACTTTGGGGTTGGCTGTTTTGCATACACTTCCTTCAAAGGCGAAATTATTCCTCTAGAAGTCTATTTTACCCAGAATTTTGGATCTTTCAATTTGGATGGTGAAACTCAACTTATTACAAAACATATGATACCCAAAAGCGAGCATAACCGGAGTGAGGCTGCAGGGCTCACCTTTAAACCATATTTGGGAGCCTTGGAGCTACAATTTACTCACAGTCCCTTCTCCCATTTATCCCTCTCTTATGGTTCTTTACAATTGGAATCACTTCATTTGGATGATTATAGCAATCTATAGCAAAACCAAGAATAGGAACTTTTACAAAAATTTGATAGCATTTCTTTTGAAAACTCAACATTTCCCTTTTACAAACACGAAACCAATCAAACCAATCCCTTAACAATACAAAACAACCTCCAACGCAATCCCAAAACTCATTTACAACAAAACAAAACTCTTTTATGCATTTGGGGTTTCTTCAAACACAAGAAAAAAGGGGTTTGGGTTTATTCTTACCTTAACCTCTTCAAAGTCTTCACTTCTTAGTTGCTTGATCTTAGGAGCAGCAAAGTGGAAGCTCAAACAATAACCAGTCTCCCCTTTGCCCCTCTTCTCCCTTTTCTCCTCTCTTTCTCCAAAAAATGGGATTGCTCACACGAGCTCCCCCTATACCACCTTTTTGGTCTTTAAATCACTCATTTAAGTGTAAGGCCATGTTTGGCCTTCCACACTTAGTCTCACTTCTTATTTTTTCTAATTTTGGTTTTAAATCACTTATTTTTCATAAGGCCTTGTTTGGCCACAAAAAAAATGCATTCTTTTGACTTAAGTTTCTCCCTATTTGCTTTATAGCCCATATTTCATTTTATTTGCACTTTCAACTCTTATATTTATACTCTAGACATATGTTTTTATTTACAATTGACCCTTAGGTCCTCATTTTACTAAATTTCAAATTTGTCCTTTACACTTTCAGTAAATTTCCTATCTAATCAATTCTCATTTAAGATATAATATTTGCATTTGGCTCTAGCTATAATCATTTATCTCAATATTCATTTAACAATTCCCGTGAAATACCTAAGTCGACTCCACTTATGACCCTAATATATATATATATAACAATTATAAAAAATTCTATAGCTATTTTTCATGCATGTCGACAAACTCGATAAAAGGTTACATTAAAGACACGATGTAAATATCATGACAAAGCTACAACAAAGCCTGAGGACATACAAATGAAGATACAATGTCGCGACATAGACAAACAATGTCGTGACACATACAAACAATGTCATGACAAAGACACCCACAGCTCTAGATGGAAATCCACACCAAATCTCAATCTAACCCAAGATTTCAGTACCTATAACTAGAAAGTGTCTAGGTAATGCACAACTCTTGCTCAAATTCAACAACTTCGAGCCTGAGGAGTGGACTCGAAGTTTCTTGTATATATTTTTCTTTTTTTTTCTTTTTCTTTATTTTATTTTTCTTTAGAATCGAGTAATTGGATCCGATGTGAATCTGAGCTCGATTAATGTTTATCTAGTTTTCAACTATGTCTAAATTTTAAAGTGGAATCAGAAATTTTATGGAATTCATTCGATTTCGCTTTGATCAAGTAATTTTGATGAATATGTTTTATCAACTAGTCAATGTGATTTCAGGATCCAGATTTGAAAGACTAAGCTCCTCTAGAAGGAATTTGGTGTTTCAGTATCATTCAGGTTATTTACTCAAGTTTCATGATTAACACCTGATTGATATAATCGGGTATCGCTTCTTGTAATGAGCTGTTTTGAATATTATTGGATTATACCCAGAAAAAGTTTTATCCTTGCTTTGATTTCCTAGATTCCTCCGAGTGATACAGAGATGGACTACTTGAGAGCAAAAAGCAGTCCTGGGGGTATTTTGCATTGATATTCAATGAACTAATGTACTCTAAGTGTAATTGTGATACTTCACAATTGTCAGTTCTACCTTTATATTAATCACGAAACATCATCTTTCACCCTTAGAGGTTTCATCTCAATTTAGCAAATGATTCAATCTCGTGTTAGCCAGGGATTCTAATTAAAGAGAAGGAATATTTTAATGAATTGTGCATCAAGTACCAATTGCATTAAGAGTAGGCTTCAGGTTACCCTCGTCTGGCTGGGACAAGCAGCTTAATCCTAAGAAATGGTCAGGAGTATCTAAGGAAAACAACCAAATCTTAAAAGGATCAATTCTTAAAAGTAACTAAATAGATAATCACCTCGGTTTAGGAATATGGTCTCCTAATTAGTGAAATGTATGTCAAGAGGTTTCAAGGCTATACTACGCTCTCTTTCGACAAGTCCGTAATTCAAACCACATAACTAATGAGCCATTTAAAACCTATCGCAAATTGATAATCGAAAGAATCGATTCATTTCTCGTTGTTGTTTCAATTTAGTGAAATATCTATCTATTTATTTTTAATTTCTTTCAAAATGGAGAAAATTAAACAAAAAGTATTTTGATTATAGTCTATTATGTGACGCCCCAAAATCCGAGGGTTAGTATACTTAGATACCATGCTATGACACTCCAAAAGTCGGGGGTCCGACTGACACCTCGTCAACCCGCGGAATATTCGTGGTCGCCTTTCTGTATATTTTTCTTATAAATATACAAATTCTTATAATATTTTACAAGAGTTTGATGTACAACTCTTTTACATGCCAAAATATATTAAGCATCAGGATTGCTCTAATATATTTTACAAAAATACTTCGCAAGGCCACAACCCGGTCTTCTTCGTACTCACGACCCTCGAAAGAGCATTGTCTTCAGACCCGAAAGGGTGGTCCCACGACCTACAGCAAAGCCTGCGATACATCTCCTACCAGCACTACTCCCCACCTAAGTGCAACACGCACACTAATACATACAACTCACACGTATCTCAAGCACCTATACTTCAGACCTGAATGTCTACATGTCATGAATGCAGTATGCCCTCATGACTCAATTCCCGAGTCCTCACTGTCTCCCTCATACTTGCATATGCCAAGTGTGAAAAACCGTCCGATGCCTCCGTCCTCGAATTTTTCCAAAACAAAGTTTTTGTTTTGTAATTCTAACACATTGATACCCTCACGCCTACTTATTTCCTTACCAAGTATCAGGTGTTATGTATTCAGGGCCATGATTTCGTGTTCACCGCAGGACGCTACGGCCTATACAACTTTTTTTTACGTGGTTTCACCGATGGTTTCATGTCTAAACCATATACCAAGTCTTTCACCTGAGGGGGTGTCTATTCCTACTTGCTTCACCCATTTACACACGTACTATTCATGCCATGTAACCATGAGTTCTAATTCACGCCGCCCTATTTTACCGGTACCACCATCAAACACCAAACACAGTGTCGATTAACCATGTTCTCACAACATACATCGAACACCAACACAGTGTCGATTTACCATGTCCTCACGACATACATTGAACACCAAACACAGTGTCGATTTACCATACTATTGAACACCAAACACAGTGTCGACCCCAACCATGCACTCACACCCTACTCGACGTGATGTCCCGTGCATAAATGCAATGAAAAATGTCATTGCATGCCATTTCATGCTTACATGTACGCTACGTGTGACATGCAACATATCTTTTACACTACATGTCAAATGTCATGGATAAATTATATTTAATACATATAATTCTTTCCATTTTTATCACACATATATCATATAAAATATCCAACACGCAATTCCTTGCTTAGGCCATTCGCATCCTCAAGCATTTCAAATACAAACCGGTTCCGAAAATAGAAGTTTCGCAAACTAGAATGGACCATTCCTCAAATGTCTGTGACCTAGCTCAATGTTAAGACCACGGTTTGGCTGAGGACTTCATCTTATTAAATTCTAGACTCAACGAGCTTTCCGTAGAGTCTAAGAACGCTACAACCGAGTTCCGACGAGTTATGGTCAGTCCAAGTCGACGTGGCCGATCTGCAAGGGTGTGCGGAAATTGGGCACACCCCCCGCTTGCCATTCCCGCCGTGATTTTGCCATCTCGAACACAATGTTCGCCTGACAATCCCAAAACCCCTTGTTCTGGGCTCTTGACCATCACACAACAACAACCAAACCACACACATTCCAAATTCGCTCAAAATCTGGCGAAATACCAGGGCCAATACGTGGCCACCAGCGTAAAACCTGGAGTGAGGAAACCTACCTATCATAACGCTAGCCCCGGTCCTTACTCGTCCGGCTTTCACTCCTCACAGAACTCTTGGTTCCTGCCTCTCTCATATACTTTCTTCCTCTTTCCTTTTTTTTTTTTTTTTTTTCTGGTTTACTTTTCCGCTCCTGTTCTGGATTACCCTCCCTTTCTCCGCCTTATCTCCTCTTGATTTCCCGCATTCTCTCTCACTTTTTTGTTTTTGCTTCTCCTTTCTTTCTTCTCTCCCCTTTCTCTTCATTATATATATATATATATATATATATATATTTTGTTTGATCTAGTCTTCTCCGGGGGGTGAGTCACCCCCCACCGTCTCCCATTTATGCAGAGCCTTAGCAAGGTCACAGCTTTATGCTCTCGCCAAGATCGCTTCATAGAATTTTTGCCACTACAGGTGTGCCAGCCCTACCACTGCGCCACGTGGACACTCGTACCCTGATTCTACAATTTTTTTCAAAAAACTTGAAATTCCGACAATCTCATAATTCGACGAAATCATTAGGCCGCTGTGGGATTTTCATGGCACGATTCCAACGGCCAAACTGCTTTCACATTCGATATCTAGAAAATCCCAGCCTTTTCCTCCCGACTACACTCCGACAAATGAGGACCTAAGGGTCATAAATGAGTAATATAAGTGCCAATGTATAAATGAAATGAAATGAAGTGAAAATGAAATTGAAATGAGGCTTAAATGAGAAAATGAGAAAAATCCAATTAATATGCTAGCCAAACATACATTACACATTACATTTATCAGAGACCAAAGTGGTCTATGGAATACCTATTCGGGCATTCACGCTTTTGAGAGGAGCAAGGAAGATCTAGGGCTCGGGAGAAGAAGGTATTTTTGGTGTGTTTCTTTCTATTCTCGGGTCTATCTTGTTCAAGCAAGAAGGAAAAAAGACTAAGAGAGCTACGTAAGAAAATCCAACCCTAACTCCTTTATGATTTTAGACTCGAAAACCCTAACCCTATGTAAAGGTGATTTTGATTGCCAGATCAATTTGGAGTTGTTTTGGGTTAAGTTTCAAAGTTCTTTCAAGTTAGATTGGTTTTGAGGAATTTTTGTATAAAGGAAATGATGAAGCTTCAAAGGAGTTGTCACAAAAAATTTCAAAACCCCTATTTTGCTTAAAGCATAAGTTAAGTTATAATCATCCAAATTGAGTGATTTCACTGTAAAAGAATCATAAGAGATAGAGCTACAAATTTATATAATGGGACTGTGATAAAATTGTAGCTCTAAGGCCCCCGACACGGCTTAAAGTAGTTTCGTAGTCGACTCCAGCATGTTATGTTTGGGGTGGTCATGGTGTTTTGGTCATAAGTTTAGTTTCACTCCTCCAAATTAGTGATTCAAAATTCTGGTTAAACTAGACTTCTAGGGGAATAATTTACTTGAAGGAAGTTTAAGCAATTTGTAACCCCAAAGTGCCTAGAAATCCGTCAAAGCGGAGCTACATGCAAGAATAATCTGAGTATGTTTTGCAAATTAGAGTAGTCTGGGTGTAAAATGAAATAACTTGAGTTTTTGTAATCCAAATTGGATGATTTCAATTGGAGAAGAACCCTTAGAACCATAGCTTCAAATTATTAGAAGAAACCATTATCAATTTATGAATTTAAGACCCCTGAAATCGAGAATAACAGTAGATAACCGAGTAAGTCAAGCATATTATCCATTTGGCATTAAAATGTCAGACCGAAGCTCAAGGGATCCAAATGAGATGATTCCAATTCCTAATGAAAATAGACTCATAGAGCTATCATTTTCTTGAAGGAATCATAATCAAAATATGGCTCATGTGTCCCCAGAAATTTTTTTAAGTTAAGGTGTATTGGGCAGACATCAACCCTAACCAAAAATCCTAGAATGCACAACTGATTTTTTTTTTTTCGGTCGTTTTGATCGTGGACATATTTGTGTTGATTGTGGGTTGGGTGACGAGGAATCTTGACTCAAGAATGGGATTCCAAGGATAGGAATCGAAGAGCGACAACCTTTTGGGTTTGTTCCTCACACTTCTTTCTTTGTTTTGGTTTTGTTTGACAAACTAAATCTAAAAGGTTTTATATGAATATGCATGTGTGCTCCGCTTGAGCCATAAATGAATTGGCTTCGTTTCTCCACTTCTCTCTCTCTATTTCTAAAATGTTCTCAAGGATTATGAAATAAGTGGGATTATTAAAATGAATTGCGATAAATTGCATATCATTTGTTTTAAATTGATTTGATACAACCGATCGTGAGTCCTAAACTGCACATGAAAATCAGATGAGTATTGGAAACCAAGTATTTGGATATAAATGTATATACACTATTGTAAATTGCTATGAATGATCTTCAGAGTGCCCCATTGAATGTTAACCGTTAATTCGAAGTTAAGGATAGATTGATATACCAATAAGGGTCAAATGAGCAGTACTGTGCCAAATGTAATGATGTGTCACTTAACCGTGAGCTCCGACACATCGATGTTCATGAAATGATTTTTAATAACCAAATAGCTAGCCTAACGGACCATACCGTATTATAAAACCCTTTATACCTCACCGCAGCCACAGACCGTGCAAGGATTCGTTATCCTGTGCACCGAAAGTGTAGGTTAAATTCTCTTAAGGGTAAAATGAAAAGAAAATCATGGAAATGCATGATTCGTGGTTAGAACGATTTATCGCATACGAAACCTGTATTTGATCAAATGACCAATGAATTGTAATTTGAATGTATATGAAATGAAAATATACATATATGTATTTCAGACCGCATTGGTCATTGAAAATTATACAAAGGCATCGATTGTAAAATGCATGATTTACTTAAATTGAAATGTGTTATAGAATCAGATAGAATCACTAAAGTATTTAAAATGCTTTTAAATAAGGCTGTTTTATCATCGCCATCGGAGCCGAATGGCAGTGACTAAAGAAAGACCGCAATGATTCTCAGTCAATGTCAAGGCCTCATGGAGTTTAAGTAAAGTCCACCATGCATTCATGAAATGTATTTGACACTTTTGTACAAACTTTGATTTTGTTTTGTAAAATTTGGTATTGAAACGCTTTATACACCGTAATGTATAAAGGCCGTAATGGACCAAATTAAGTACGCCTTATTTAATGGAAATGTGTATTGAAAATAAAATGACGGGCCCTCTTGCTGAATTAGTATAAACAAATATATTTCATAAAGATAACTATCATTTACAAATGAGCCGAAATGTGTTTTATTGACAAAAGAAAAAAGAATTGGATTCGTAAAGAGGACCGCGTCTGGGACGGTTCCGCCTCCGTGTCGCCTGTAAGGCGAATGCAGTCGGCTACACCGCCCTCCTCGAGGAGCTGCGCTTGGCGCAAAGGGGAAAGGGAAAGCGATGGCATCTTTGAGGGTCCCTTCACCTGTGGAGAGGCCGACGTCCCCCCCTTCCATAGAGGCGCTCATGTTGGACTTATCATTGATCGAGGAGCTGCTCTTGAAGGATCCAAACGAGGAGGTGATTTCCGCATTAGGTGCAGTGGTGTTTGTATTATGCAAGGCTACATTTTCTTCGCGCAAAGTGGCGTTGGTTGCTAAGAAAGAGGCTAGTTATTGCTGGTGGGATTCATGCTGATCTTTCAACATTCGTTCCAGTGACAACAGTCATTGTTCCAACATAGGCTCAAAACTAGAAGGGGGGATATCTCCCATTTAATTGTTTGGAAAAATCTGGTTGTCTTTGCAGCAATTTAGAGAAGAGTGGGATTTTTACGTTTCTCACAGACGGCGGTGCCTATGGAAAGGTTTCAAGTTCCTTCCAAAATAATTTGTATTATTTATTTAATGAATGCTGTTAAAAAATAATTTGGGATACAAGCTTATACGTTATATATTAATTGTAGGAGATACATCGTGGAAAGCTTTGAGTGGTTCGCAATTCCTTGCATAATGTCTGTCGTGGTGGAACAATGAATCGTGGCTACAGTGTAAAGGGAATCCACGATGGTCCATGTGTCCCACTCGTTTATCTCTACGCGATAGGCGATTTCTGTTTCCAACAAGCTCAACCCAACAAGCTTCATGCCTCGAGAGGTGATTGAAATGATAGCATGCTCGACATTCATGCGGTCACATGTCGACGACCAATTCGAGTCAACTGCAGACTATCAGCCGTGAGGTACAACTTATCCCATTCTAGGACTCATGTTTGAAAAAATTAATTTTCTCGTATTCTTACAAAAAAAAGGCAACATTATAAAATATTCTACTCATTATTTTTTCTTTAAGGAAAAAGTTGGGTAAAATTTCTGTAGAAACTTGTAACCTAATTTTATTTCTTTTCTTTTACTAAATGTGATCTACTTTTATATTTTTAAAAACATTTATTTACTTTGCTAACAAAGTTGTAGTATTACATGATCACTAAGACTTAACCTAGTCACTTCCTTATTTGAATGGAATGTATCAGAGCCGAAAATGCAACTCTCGAAGCCTAACAACAAGATGGCATAGGTTTAGATCCCATACATCGGGAATGCCCGAATTAACTAAGGCACCATTGTCTAGAGCAGAATTATAGAGCAATCGATTCATATACCGCATTGGTGGACGCTCAAACCTGGGTGTCTGACAACCCACAACCCGCGGAAAATCTATATGTCTAGTATCTCGAGACCCATACCTGAGTGAAAATGGCCACTTGGGCCCCTGCATTAATATTCACAACAAACATATCCTAATCAAAATATACTACATGGTTCAAGAGTTATTACCTTACTCTTTATACAACATATATTAAAATCTACAAAATTCTAATACATGTTACATCCAAAACATCAAGCCACACAACCCGACTCTTCTTCAACTCCGCCTAAGACGAGCCGCCTCCTCGAACTCCGTACTCCAAATAATATCTCTCGACAGAGCTATCGCCGCAGTGGAATTACCCTTAAATCAGTTACTCCCCACCTGCGTATATGCAATGTCTAATGTAAACACACACTCAAGTAAATACGTGATTTTACTTGAATGTCTACATGCCCAATCCATGTCTCGAGTCCTCACTGACTCTCACACTTGCCTAAGCCATATATGAGAGCACGCTTCAAAACAAAACTTGTTGTTCTCAAAATCACTATCGAATTTCTAAGAAAATATCGATCTCACCCTCCGAGTCAAATTACTGAGAACTTTCGAACAGTCACGGTCCCTATCCGAAATGATATGTCGGGACCCCCATCTCCCCAACCCAATTCTCCTGAACTCATCCTCAAGGAAATTCCTCGCAACCATGTTCGTTTTAACTACCCTTTCAAGGTCAATGCACTATTACCACCTGTTTTCAGTTACCCTAACAAGATAATGGAAATGCATGATGCCATTTCAACACAATTTATGTACAACACATGTCAATACATCATGCATATATCGATATTAATTAAATGAACATAAACATGTTGGTACTTTAACTATTAACATCAAATTAGTCACTTCAAAGCTAAACACACTTCACACACCAAACCATTCACATTTTCACACAATTCATGCACACAACACATGGACGATTTTTGTCCAATTCACACAACCCGAGACTGATTTTAACAGTCCATAAATCTAGCAGTGGGCTGTCCATGGGCAGCCCACTCATCAAACCTCGATTCCATTTTGTGAACCCGAAATCCATAGTCATTTCTGGCCTCATACACACCAAAACATAATTTATTGAATAAATTATCACCCAATATGCCCAAATAGTCCATGGGATCTGTCCCAAGGTCTAAAATTTCAACAATTTTGGTCAGTTTTGTGACCGATCAAATCCAACCCTCACTCTGCCTCAAATCAACTCAACCATCAACACAACACTTAAACAAGGTTTAAAACAAGTAGGATAAAACCCCTACCTCACGGCGTTTGTCAAAACTCCTCAAAACCGGTGCCCACGCGTTGCCCTCGCAGCGTAGAACAACTTTCCTTCTTGCTCCGAAGAAATCCGACGGTCCGATTGACCGGAAATCTAGAGAGAAGGTCCTCTCTCTCTCTAAAAAATCAAAACCTAGCTCCCGCACTTTGCTTCTTCCCCGCATGCCCCTTTCTTTTGGAAGAAGAAGACCACTATTTGAAGTTTTTGTCTTTTCCTCACACCCTATTAATGCCATCCATGTTCTCAAGCTTTGGATTTTACACTCGCACTATCTCTGGGCCATCCATTTCACCATCTCAAATCTTAATACGTGGTCACAAGAGGCAGGTAAGTGGAAGACTTTCGCCACATCACACGCCTCTCAAACCCTTACTAAGACCGACAACCTGGGCCGCTCGAAAACGCAAATCTCTACCGTCCCTAATTCGACCGAAAGTTGACATGGTAGCTAGATTTCTCGCGAGACGATTCCAACAATGGGCTTCGCTATATCCGGTATCTAAAATTTTGATTTTTACCGAAATTACGATTTTGCCATTTTTCAAAAAATTGGAATTTTCTTAGGTCTTACAAGTATCACATCTAGCGTGGCGAATTTTGGACATGTAGACCAGAACTCACCTGAAACATTCAGAAAAATAAGACCAAGTCTTTGATAGAAAGATAGAAACAGTCAAACAACCAAGTGAGTCCTCCACCACTACTCACCTCGACGTTGAGACAAAAGAATACGCCCCACCCGCCTAGCAAATAATGGGTGCCGACATTGTGTTGAACTGGACTCTTTAACCCGTACTCAGCCTTTTCACAAATAAAAACATTTACATTTACATTATAAGCACTCAATCAGAGCGGTATTCATGTTCTATACAATCGAGTCCCCTTTACTTCTCAATATACAAAACTTATACCCATTCCAAAATACGTAGATCGTTGCAAAGGCGATGAGCACCCATCTCCGAGCTGGCAATGCTCTACCTGATGTGGGATGTCAGCTTCGCCCTCTATCCTCGTTTCTTATATACCTACACCCGATTAAACCCGCAAGGTTTTTTACGCTTTAGTGGGAAAACATATACAGTGGACGACCAATAACTATGATCGTCTCAACAAATACACTTTATCTTATAATTTTCATATAACATACACTTCTATCATGTGACGCTTGACATACAACCTCATATCATTTATTTCTTATTCTAGCATTTATCATTCGATCTATTATCTTTCTAATTTGGCTCATATTACATATCCTATTCTCAGGCATGTTTATTCGTATACATATATTACTCATGGTTATATACCTGTCACGCCCGAAACCCACCTAGGCATGATCACATCCACACCTCAAGCCTTCAAATTTTTAAGGTTTGAAGGAAACGACACTAACCTTCAGAACCGGATTTTGGTCTAATTACCAATCACTGTAGAATGCAAGAACCTTCTAAATTCATAAATTCTCCAAATTCAAAATTTCATGCCGATAAAATTACTTCTAAATATTCAAATCTCAATTATGCATGTCATATGTGTCGTCAGACATAACAATATTTCGAGATCTCTCAAATCCAACTTCAGACTAATATAAAAGGAATGTTCCATCCAAGTGACTTTCTGCACTAATTTTCAAAACCCAACATTTCACATAAACACGAACTTATGAGTTCAACATGATCCAACATAAGTCTCTAACTTAATGATGACGAACTCCCAACCTAGCCATCACTCGCTAAACTAAGAGTACCTGAAAATATGTCAACGAATTTGAGCCGAGCTAAAAGCCCAATAAGAAATACTAATACAAGCCATGGAACAAAAAAGTTTTCAATCATATAACAAATATGGTATGTTTTTCATCAAAACTTTGATTCAAAAAATAAGTTTGAACATTAACAAAATATACTAAAACATTCTCACATCCATTTCAAATCGGTTTCATATCAAATGTGATCCAACAATTTCATATCAAATTCGATTCAAACACTTTCATATCAAAACCAAAAATCAAATACATTCTCAAATATATTTTTCTGATCATCAAATATCAACCCGCCAAGCATGTGGATCTCAAATGGTGATAAACAAGAAATTGTTCCTTTACTGGGACTAACCAAACACTACTGGGTGATTCAGAACTCCTAAACCGAAACCCCTAGAGGCCGTGCTCAACCACTACATTCCCCACCAAGAAAATGTAAAGGCCAACTATTATATTCCTAGCTGATAGCTTAGCCAAATAAATACAACTATTATATCCCTGGCTGACAAAGGCTGTCACTATTATTCCTGGATGTACGAACTAACCAGAGTCAAATATTTCATTCAAAAGTTCAAATTATAAAACATCATATCTCCACATTTTCAGACAAAACAAATCTCAAAGTGCAACCATACAAAACTACTTTTTGATCCATTGATAATCAAATAAATAAAAAAGTAAACTCTTTTCATAAACCAAGATTATATATAATTCAATTAAAACACCATCCTCAAATGGAAGTAAAACAAACAATTTTCTTTAAAAATCTCGCATTAATATCCCCTTACACGTACATATATATAAAATAATAATTTTTCGAAAAGTTCAGATGTAATCCCTTACCTCAAAGTGAGTACTCAAAAGCTTAAAGAAATACTTTAATCCAAGAATTTCACCTCAATGAAATATTTCTCCTAAAATAATAAGGAAGAAACTACCATCATTACTTATTTATTCTTAAAACTTTCATAATTTGATATTCTTAACAATTGTATTATTTCACCACAAACATATTGACAACTGTTCAAATGATAACTATTTGAATTAGGTAGTTTTACAAATTTTATAAAACCCATATTCCTTTCTGGATCTTATTTTAATAATTTATTTATTTTATGCTCTTAATCCGAATCCAAATCTTACTAGAAAGAAATAATATTAATATTATTTTACAAATTATATTATTACACAATAATTGCCTAGCCTTTTACCTAACAATTATCATACTTGACAACAAGTATTATTAACTTATCTTATTTCCTATAATTGCGAAATAATTATTCTAATCATATTCCTTATATAATAAAATTCATCCCATTAAAATATTTATTTGCCAAAATACATATATCTTTAAATACTTATCAAATACAAATATTTATACAGAATTCAACATTTTCAAATTTATCTTATTTGTTTATCATTATTTTCTTTCAAAATTTATCCTTAAATACTTTTTCATTCTCATACTCAAAGTAATTCAATATGACACCACCAATCCTTATTTTATTTTATTTCTAAAAAAACGAAAGTGCACCTAAATCGACTTCTTTGGTGGCCGATCTAAACCGAAAGAAAATTAAAGTTAATCTACATCAAAGAAATCTTAAAGTAAATGAGGAAGATCTTACCTGTGAGAATTGCTTCAACCCTGTAGATCCGAAAGTTCGACGTCCTCCTCTCTAATTCTACTACCATAGAGAACTCAAAGAAGAAATAGAAAGGATTTCCTTCTCTTACTCCAATTTATACCCGATAGATCTATTGCAAGCTACCTTTTACCCTCTTTCATTAATTTATACCTATTATGATTTGTCATTATAATCTCTTCATGTCATTAAATTAATTGATACCTATTATGATTTGTCATTATACCTATTTTATTTCCAATTTATACCTCTTTCATGTCATTAAATTAATTGATACCTATTATGATTTGTCATATACCTCTTTCATGTCATTATACCTATTTTATTTCCAATTTATACCTCTTTCATGTCATTATTATTTTCCTTAATTTATACCTATACAAATTCCTGTCATTATTATTTTCCGTAACTTATACCTATACAAATTCCTATCATTATTATTTTCCTTAACTTATACCTATACAAATTCCTGGGTGTTACATATACTATACCATTTGTTATGTTATATTTTCATGTACTGTTATCATGTACTGTTATCATGTAATCGCTTATCTGTAATCACATTCTGCCCAGGTAATCGCTTTTCACGCATCGTTATCATGTACTATTCATGTGTAATGTGTTCAGTACTAATTTATATATCGTATTCATGTACTTTTCATTGCATTTCATTTTCATATAATCGTTTTCCGTTATACTTTCTACGTTACTTTCTACGATCACTTGTTTCATATACTTTTCGGGTATTGTACTTTGTACTTTCCATATATCATTCATGTAATCGCTTCATACTATGTACTTTCATATACCGTCATATTTCATATAATTGGCCATCTTCAGACTTTTCATACTATATTATCATATTAACTTTTCGATAATTTTACATTCTTATACATTTTCATATATCATGCCTGATCGTATAATCCCATGTTATATAATCCTATCATAACATACAGCGCTTACGCTCCATCATATCATATCTTTTCTCACGCTGCTATTCAAATCATTTGTTTTACGTTTACGCCGCATAAACCTGTGCTGGATAAAGGAAATCATAAGTACTGGCTAACAGACCACCGTGACGTAAATGAATGGGCCTATAAGCTACCATACAACAGACACAGACGACAATGACCATCTATATGCCCCAGCGCCAGAATGACCTCAAACTGGTCAACCGATCAAGATGCCGCAGATTTGTTTTTCCCTACAGCATGCCCATCTATCCCTCTAATAGAAGCCTTCGCGCATAATCCATTTTATTACATTTGTACATATCTCATCTACGAATAACTATTGTCATCATGTATGCCGATGATATACACTATTATTTATTTCGCTTCGTAATACCTTCACATATTTCTTAAATTCTTCAGATTGTTCTCATATTTCTTTACAATACGTATATTCATATCTTTTTCTATCATTTAGTTTTTGTCTTCAGATCATATATGTAATCCTATCATATCATGAATGCATCTATGCACTTTGTATTCATATATATTCATATATATCTTTATCTATTCATATCCCTTTATATCATTTATGCATCAGTCATCCTTTATGCTTTCTATCATGATTTAGCTTATTCATGTACTTTCTATATTTCTATCATGTATGCTTTACTCATTCATGTGTTCCTATCATGTTCCATCTATGCGTTTATGTATGACAATCATATATTCATATCATATACCTTATATTCATATCATGTCATCTTACTTGTACATCTTATATCTCGTTAACTTATATCTTCAGCGTGACTTTATCGTACTATCATATCTTATGATTACATACATATTATCTCCTATACTCAGACGTTTTTTCTTGTACTTTATCGTACCGTCCTATCTCCTGCAGAGTAGCTTTCGCAATGTTAATTCTCTTTGATACCTGTAGGTACTTTTCTTATCTATACTCCTTACATATCAAATCTACATATATTGCTATTTCTTGTTCATATTTATATCCTTCTTATCATGCATTCCAATTAACTTTAACCAAGCGATTAGTACACTTGGTACAACAATTCAATTTTCAGACAAGATGTGGGTACCAAATGCCTTTAAATGTAAGCATGGCTGTATTCTAGACTCCAACGGAAATTTTCCATGTAATCCAAGAATACCCATAACGGAGTCCCAACGGCGAGGTTACGCAAGTCAGTGTCGTGAAAAAAATCAAAGAACTCAAGACCCGCAGCGAGCAGCACCACTCGTCTTTTGTCATTTCTTGGCTTACTATAAGCCTCAATATTATATCATCCCATATATGATATATTCTATACCCAAAGGGCTTTCCATGTAGCCCAAGCATCACCCATAACTGAGTCCTAACGAAGGAGTTATGCAAGTTGCAAGCCATAAGAAATCAAGAACTTTGTAGGGCACTTCGCAGTTAAAGAGGGCAACCACTGCCTTTTGTCATTTTCGGTACTATAAGCTCAATATTATATCAATCTATATATGGATAGATTCTAGACTCAAAGGGCTTCCATATAGAGTCCAAGAATACCCATAATGTAGTCCTAATAAGGAGTTATGCAAGTGTTGCAAGCCGTGGAAGAAAATCAGCACTGCAAAGACTTTAAAAGAAGAGCAGCAGCCACTGGTTTTTGTCATTTTCGGACTTATTATAAGCTCAAGATTGTATCAAACTATTTATGGATGGATTCTATACTCAAAGGGCTTTCCATAGAGTCCAAGAACACTCAAATCGGACTCTGACGGTTAGCTATTACTGGCCTGTTGTAGACAAACAGAAAGATTTGCTCAGTGAATAAAGAGACTCACGCCAGCGTGCTTAACATTTTTCCCCACTTTTCCTCTTGTGTTTTTCATTCCGAAATCCCCAAACTCACTCTAAAAAATTCTTTAAACACTTCTTATGGACTATAATCAACTCAAGGGACTTCCTTGATACATATCTTAAACAAATCTCGGGTTTTCCCCAAACCCGAACACGCCACCCTAGGCAGAGTAGTTTCCCTCAAAACCCCATAAAATAATGATCCATATCTATCTTTACATATCTTTCTACCACCAGGTTTCATTAAACCCAAAATTCATCAAAGAAGGGGGTTAGGCTAGGTTTCTACAAGAATCCATACAACCCAAACCCGCATCCATACATTTGGGATAAATTTCATACTAATCCATACTCACTCCATACAAAACTCTAGTTTCCATACCCAAACCATACTAATTCTATACAAAACTAGACTTCCATACCAAAATCATATAAATCCTTACCTTTCTTGGTTCCTCCCTCTTCTTTCCTCTTTCCCTTCTCTTTCTTCTCTCCTTCATGTTTGCTTCCAAAATGAGACCAAAGCACGAGATATTTTGCTCTCACCTCCTATTTATAGTTAATTTCTCCTTTATTTGCACTTTAGCCCTCCATCACTCAATTATTTGCACTAGAATATATGTTATCTCACTTCTTGGCCTCTAATCTCTTAAATTATGACCCTACTAAATTGGTGAATGACCAATTTTACCCTTGTCTTTCAGAGGTTAAATTCCTAACAAAATTTTCTTTAGCATTATTTTATTCCTAAGAAAATATAATATTTACTCTATTATACTCCAAACACGTTATAAACTATCGCGTATAATTCGCAAGTGTTACACATGTGTCATCACATTCTGTAACGCCTAAAAATACTACACTTTTTATAATAAAATTTATTATATATTTCCTGCATAATCACAACTCGGGTATTTTTCCTGTGAATTGTTAATTTAATATCGATTAAATGATTATCAACTCGAGATAAACCCACGAAAAAGAGAAAAATATGGAAACAAACTTTAATCTGCGTCAATTGTAAGTGTTTCTATATGTCTAAGTGAAATTAGGAGAAATAAATGAGTAAAGGGAAAATACGTGAGACTTAAACAGCACAATATAAATGTATGGACTTAAAATAAAAAAGAAATAAAGAAAAGAAGAAAAAATCAAGGAAAGGGGCATGTATGTGTAGAGTTATGATAAGTTTCCTCCCTTTTAAAGTACGACATGAAGTGATCCATAAAAAAGTTTAAAATGCAGAAGCATTTATGCATTTTAGAAATGAAGCTCTCACTCTCTCTAGATTTCCCAAATCTGATCTAATTCATAAACCCAAAGTAAGCAAGTATGAAGTCCTTCCTCGCGGTAAAAGCCGCAGAGATCCGGACCGGAGTTTCGACAAACTCCAAGAGGTAGGTCTTCCTACTTTGGTCATTTTCATCCTAAGCCGCCACATTGTGATAGTGCGCATTAGCCAGACCTAGAGCTGATTTTGGTAAGAACAGCAGAATTCAGTATCAGTCCTTCGTGTTGTAGCCACATCAAATGAATCTCGATAAGTCAGCTTTGAATTTCTCAACAACCTCTATGCATCAAGTTATGGTCCTTTTTCCAGATCACTTAGCTAGATTCTGGCCGTCACCTGGCCGGTCAACTAACCGGACCTTGTGAACGAGCTTGGTCGGGAATAAAGCAATTTGGAGGTAAGTCCTTCTATTAAGTCATCCACATTAGTGAACTGATGTTAGCTTTAATTTCTCAATTAGACCCTTCAGACCAAGTTATGGGCCTTTTACTACGAACAACAAACTATAGAGGTCACTTAACAGCGTCACGCAGCAGAGTCATGCAATAGAGTCACAAAGAGGAGGCTCACAGACCTCACGCAGCTAGAGGTCGCTGTCAGCTCGTGTCAGCCTGTCTCGGGCTGGGATTACGCACGACCTCCAACTTCGGGTTGTCATATCTCCTTCGCTCAACTCTCGATTTAGTGTTCGACTCTACGAAAGCCCATCGAAGCCAAAGAATACATTAATATGCCTGAGGAGTATATTAGATGTCAGGATCGAGGTGTTGGCGATCGAGCCTGTCCAGGTCGTCAACTGCCGCTCAGTCGCCTCGTCCTGGTTGACTACGCACGAATTCTCCAACTTCTGGCGTCATATCTCCTTCTGCTCAACTCCGATTCGTTCTCGGATTCATGGAAGCCCATTGAGTCAAGAATACATTAATATGCCTGAAGAGTATATTATATGTCAGACCAAGGTGTTATATCGAGCTCGTCCAGGTCAGGTCAGCCTGTCCGGCTGACTCACGCACAACCCAACTTCTAAGGTCATAACTCTTCTGGGTCCGAACTCCGATTCAAGTGTTCTCGACTCTATGGAAAGCACATTGAGTCAAGAATACATTCATATTCCTGAGGAGGATAGAAGATATTTGAACGAGGTGATAGATCGGGAAGCCTCGTCCAGTCAGCCGCCCGCCTCAGATTTGATCACAACATGACCTCCAACTCTAAGGTCATAACTCCTTCGTCCGAACTCCGACCGTGTGTCTCTGATTTTATGGAAAGCCCATGAGTCAAGAACGACCATATAGCTTTACGAATTCGAAATCATATTAATCTCTGAAAATCAATCCCAACCAAACCACTAGTACGTACGAATAATATTGTTCTTAATGGTTTCGAATAAAATCAATAGGAGGAAAAGCCAAACTCGATCGTAGGATTTCAAGGATCGGAATCAAAGTGCAAAGACTTTCGTTTGTTCTAATCGAATTTCTATTCCTCGTTTCATGTTTTGCATGTTTGTTCTCCGACTCTATTCTTAGTCTGGGCATTTTGCAAGCTTTTTACCAAGTAACTATGAAATGAATACACGAATTTAAAGACATGAATAGTGGTTAGATTGAGTATATCTTTGTGCAAAGATGATAATGGTAAAGTGAATATGGAATTAAATGTGATAATTGATAATCGAATGAATGCGAATGATAAGGACTCCGGATTCATCAAAACTAATCCATCATAAATGTAAATTGAATGATGGTTGAATGAACCGCGTGACGGATGCACCAATCCTAAGATCCACACGGCGCATTCCCGAAATCGTCCAATGTCCCACTCGCTTAATGCACCACCCAAGATCCGTACGACGGAGTACGATTATCAAGAAATGTCCCACTCATGAGGCACCACCCGATCCGCATGATGGCATATGACATTTAATTGATACCACATGCTCTGGTGCACCAAACGCATCCGCGACGGGAGTAATCGAATCATAAATATGTGCTGACATTACCGAACGATAATAGGTGGCGGATTCATCAAACGGAACTGGGCCATAAATGTGAATTGAAATTACCGAATGATAATAAGGGCGGGATTCATCAAACAGAATCCGTCAGAAATGTGAATTAAAGAGTCAAGGTGAATTAACCAATATCGACGAGTATAAATGTGATTTTTATGTTTATGCTTAAATCTCATAAATTGAATTGTGAAATGATTTGTTGCATTGAAATTGTATGATGTGATTTGGTAACCGGATGAAATTGAAAGTATGCGAAAATAAATAGCATGAGTATATGTTGAATTAATAGGCATGGTTTAATGTTAAATAATGCCAGTTTCATATCAATATTGAAATAATCAGATAGAACCACTAAGATGAAAATGCTTAGCGATAGTTTTATCTATGCGCAGTTTCGAGTAGACAAGAAGCGGAGACAAGATCAGGCAACATAGAAACATAGAGAGAGTACAAACAGATAAGTATATACTGGCTATTTGCATATCATCTATTTTGAACAAGTGTATTTTGAACAAAAAAGGGTTAAACCCCGAACTTTGATTTTTGTTATCATTTTTGGAAGGGCATAGAATGCTTTTCAGAAATGTATTTGTTAACAAGCATGGGCCTACCGAATTGCTTTGAAATTTGTAAAATGATCGTGGGCTTGCCTAAAAACTCAAACCGCTCCAACTAAACAAATTAATTAAACGCTTTGGTCAAGATAAATAAAACGTCGAGTAAAACCGCTCCGCTCGATCCATTCGTCGGGCCGGGGATTCGTCGCGACACTTTTGAAAAAGAAAACTTAATAAAATGTAAAATAAAAGAATTAAATGGGCGTCCCGGTTTTGCTCGATCCGCCATCTGCCCGCCGGGCCCTGGGTCGCTACAACACCAACGCATCTGGCACCCACCATCTTCGTTTCCCACTATTGTTATCGACGGAACACGAATAGAAAGACAACACATTAATGGTTTTAGTAGTATAAAATATCCCCTTTGTAACGAAGCGTTAAGCTAAACGTTTTCACCTATGTCCCACCCATCCCTTAACGAGTTGGGCCTCATTGTCAATGTGATCTTTTATTTTGAGTAACATATATAGAGGTAGATTTAGGTTGATATTGAAAGTATAGCAAAGCAATACTGATCCCCCTAATTAGGGGTGCTAATGACACGAGACAACTCGCGAGCTACTCGGACTTGACTTGATCAAAACTCGGTCAAAACTCAACTCGTGTGAGCTCGACTAGAAATGTTAACTAGTCGAGTCGAGCAACTCGTAACTCGACTCGAAAAGCTCACGAGAAACTCGAATATTTTTGTATATAAAATTTTAAAGTTTTTTTTTTAAATTTTATATCTCTACTTTAGGGGATGACATAAATAATATATCTCTATTTTTTTATTCTTAAACAATCATACATTTTTATTATTTATTTAGTTATAAATATATATTTATTTTAAAATAATTAATTTTCTTTAAAGAAAATAATATGTAAGAGAATATGATATTATTCTATAAATTATATTAATAAGTTAGTATTATAAACATGATATATATATATATATATATATATATATATATATATATATATATATATATATATATATATATATATATATATATATATATATATATATATATATATATATATATATATATTCTATACAACTGATTTCCTAAAGTTGGATATATACAATTAGGGGTACTTAATGAAATGAGACAACCTCGTGAGCTACTGAACTCAACTCGTTGCACCTCGACTCGAGTAAGCTCACTCGAATGTTAACGAGCCGAAATGAAATCTGCCTCGAGCAAGTCGAGCCTCGGTACCGACTCAAAATGTTAACGACTCGACCAAATTTCGCCATTGGTTTTAGCGGTATTAAAGCCAATATAAGTCTAAGAATTGGCAATTTATATTTATTGCTTATTAGGAACCTAAAGGGTCACACACAAAAGAATAATTTTCGTTAAAAACAAAATAATTATTTGATAATTAATATTTATGATAATTAATTGCGAATTAATTTATCATAACATTAGAAATAAATATTAAAATTAATTATGAATTACCCCTAATATTTATGGAAATTAATTATGAATTAATTCTCAATTAATTTCTTCATATTTATGTATAATTAATTATGAATTAATTCTCCTATGAAATTAAATAATCCTATTTACGAGGATTATTTATGAATGTAAAATCGATCTATAAATAGACTGTGAAAACTCAAGTTATGATCATGAGATGATTCGAGGAACTAGCATATTAAGCTTCGAAGCAAATTCTCGTGGAGTGATCCCGAGTTATTCGTAAAGGGATAATTTCTGAGGCTCCGGACGGTGTGCGCTACTAAAATTTAATTTTACTTCATGAGATTTATCCTGAATAATGGGTTTGATTTACCAAAATATGACATGGCTTGTCAAGCTAACTCAAGGTCATGTTTTTGAGACAAGAAAATTAGGAGACATATGTGATATGTGTATCAAAAGTTGATAACCTCAATATCTAGGAATTACAAAATTGTAATTAACAATTGTTGTTTACTTATTGAGATTATTTTAATTTGTCGGTTAACTCAAGATTAAAATACTAAATAAGATCCTAGCCTACTAAGAATTTTATAAAATTTTTTAAATCAATTTTATGTGGGATATTGATTTGAATGAATTAGTGGGAGCAAACAAAAATATTTTGATTTTGTGATATCAGATAAATACTACTTATCTTTACTTTTCTCGCTGTAAAATGAACAATAACATGAATCAAGGTATTATTCCGCTTTGACAATAAGCTCACTACCAATTTCTCATGGATCATCCAAAATCTAAGAATTATTCTAGACAAGAGAAGTTGTTATATGTTCCTTGGAAAACCCAATTTCCTTCCAAACCTCGGCCTCCGCATGACGTAGCAAATAAGGATGCGACGTAAATATCTCTGACGATTCTCGAAGCCGCTCATTGTCTGATGTCAGACCATAGTCCCGGGATTGCAAAGCACATGAGGATATGAATGCTTTTACAATCCTTAATCACTTAAAGGCATTGTATGATAAAAGGGCTAGGAATGTAAGATATGATATCTCTCAAGAACTCTTTCACTGCAAGATGGAAGTGGGATCTTCAAATAAGCAACCCATGTGTCAAGATGATCGACTCATTGGAAAATTAGAGAAATTGGGATTTATGTTGCATCATCGCTTGCTGATTTGATTTTTTGCATCCTCACTTCCAAGTTTTTCAAACTTTGTGATGAATTTTAATCTGACTCCAAGTTGAGATCTCTACACTACCGTAGTCGGGCTAAATATGCTTAAGATGCCATAAGACCTCAATCGTGAAGGAAAAGGGCTACAGCCGATGGCAGAGCCTTCTAAGAAAAGAAAAATTCAAGTCAGTCCTAAAAAAGCACTAATAAGAAGGCCTTCAAACCAAATGCACAAAATCAAGAAAGAAAAGAAACCAGCGGGTACTGGGCTCCACTCGTGGAAAGGGGATTGACACTGGAAGAGGAATCAAGTAAGGCTTATCTAGAAAGTCAGCGTACAGCTCTTAATGAAGCTTCTACTGCATGTTTATGATCAGTAAAATAAATCTTCTACTTCAACCGACTCTCGTATATTAGATACCGGATCCGATCTCATATCAGATAAATAAAGTGTGGTCTAAAGAAAAGTAGAAAATCGTTAAAGGGGAAGTAATCTACGTGTGGAAATGAGCAAGAGTCGTCAGACAATGAATATACACCTTTCTTTACCCAAAGGGATTAATTCTGCATCTAAAAGATTGCTATTTTGTTCCAAAGACTAATCGAAAAAAATATAATATCTATTTCTTGTTTGGATTTCAGATCATTTACGATTATTACAAAGAATGTTGTTCTTTATATCGTGTCGATGTTTTTTATGGTGGCCGGGCCATTTAACTAATAGGTTTATATATACTTGATCTAGAAAACTCGCTTTCAATATAAACACAAAAAACCAAAAATAGATGATCTTAGAAATTCTTATCTGGTGGTATCAGACTTGGTCATATAAATGAGAAACGCATAAACAAATTATATAAAAATGGCTATTTGGGATCATTTGATTATGAATCATTTGATACATGCGAATCTTGTTTATTAGGTAAGATGACCAAAACGCCCTTTACTGGAAAGGGTGAAAGATCTACTGAGTTATTAAGTCTCATACATACTGATGTATGTGGACCTATGTCGACTCAAGCAAGAAATGGTTTTTCATACTCACGCATCATGACCATTTAAGATATGGTCATGTATACTTATTGAAGTATAATCCAGGTCTTTTGAAAGTTCAAGAATATAAAAGTGGAAGTTGAAAACCAACTGGAAAAAGTATTGAAGTCCTTCGACGGATCGAGGCGGTGAATACTGAGCCAAGACTTCAAGATTATCCGAAAGAAAATGGAATTCTTTCACCATGGACTCCACCTTATACACAATTAACGGAGTATCTCGAAAGAAGAAACATAACTGGTTAGGATATGGTTTGGTTCTATGATGAGCCATGCAAATCTCCTAAATCATTTCTGGGATATACCTAAATATCGCTCATATCTATTAAACTATCTTCTAAAGTCAGAGATTCTACCCATATGAGATATGGTATAAGAGGAAACCAAATCTTAAACATTTAAAGGTTCGGGGATGTCCCCGCTTTTGTAAAAGGGTATATCTGCATAAAGCTTGATTCGAATCGGATAAATGTTGATTTTCTTTTCAGGGGGTATCCAAAAGAGAGTTTTCGATACTCATTTTTATAATCCCAATGAACAAAAAAGTGTTTGTTTAAGACATGCTACTTAGAAAGAGAATTTATTCTAGAAATGGCTAGTGGAGTCAAATAAACTCATGAAGTTCGTGAACCACAAAGCGTAAAAGAAAGGAGGTGGAGCAAGAGTCGACACTTACGCGATGATGCAAACAGTTAACAACTCAAGATACACCTAGTGATCGTAGGTCTAGTGGGAGTCAAATAGAACTCGATGAAGTTCGTGAAACCACAGCGTAAAAGAAAAGGGGAGGTGGAGCAAGAGCCGATACCATGATGATGCGCTTGAGTTAACAACTCAAGATACAAGGTGATCGTGAGGTCCAAGAGATACGTCGTCCCTCCTCGAGGTATTGATGACTTGTTTATCATTAATAATGATGAACCTATCACCTATAATGAAGTCTTATTAGATAAGGACTCAAAATGGCTTCAAGCCATGAACTCGAAATGGATTCTATCTACGAAAAATGAGGTTTGGACCTTATTGATCCAATTCCATAGGACAAACCCATAGATGTAAAATGGGTCTTCAAAAAGAAAACAGTATTATGGATGGTAAAGTGTCTACCTATAAAGCACGACCGTCATGTAAAGGTTGTTCACGTAAATATGGTATCACTATGATGAAACCTTTCACCGCGGCGATGTTGAACCATTAGATAATATTTGCTATAGCCGCATACTATGACTAAGGAACTGACAAATGGATGTTAAGACTGCTTAACTAACATTTACAAGAAGAGGTGTATATGATACAACCTCGAGGGTTTTGTCTTCAAAGACCCTAATAAAGTATGTAAGCTACGTAAGTCCATTTATGCTAAAGCAAGCATCCGTGTTGAATATTCGCTTTGATGAAATAATTCAAAATGTTTGGTTTCATCAAAATCGAAGATGAGCCTTGTGTACACAAAAAGATCAAGTAGAGTATCAGGGTTTTTCCTTATTTTATATGTGGATGACATATATTATTACTAGGAAATGACATACCCTCTCTTCAATCAAGCAAAGAGTGGTTATCGAAAAATTTCTCAATGAAAGATTTAGAGAAGTGCCTATATTTTGGGGAGCTAAGATCATCGTGATAGATCGAATAAGTCACAGGTCTCACACCGATATATTGATAAAAATGCTAAAGAAGTTTAGCATGGATCAATCAAAGAAAGGTTATCTTCCCATGTCACACTTCGGGATCTACCTTCTAAGGACATGTGCCCAAAGACGATAGTCGAGGCACATAACATGCAAATGTCCCTATGCTCACCGTGGTCAATTATGCATGCTATGATGTGCAAGGCCGCATGTCTCCTATGCCTGGCGGCAGCCATAAGCAAATTTCAAGCTAACTTAGTGAGAGCCACCGGAAAGCGCTCAAAATATTCTTAAGTACTGAAGAACTAAGGATTTATTTTTTATTTACGGAGGAGCCGAGCTACAAGTACGTGGATTTCATCGATGCTAGCTAACTGACAGCATGATTGCAAGTCTCACCGGGTTACATATTCACCTTAAATGGTGGTGCTGTCATTTGGAAGAGTTCCAAACAGACACTACAAATGCATTCTACAACAAGAGGTCGAAAAAGATATTACCGTCAGAGCCGCTAAAGAGGTCGTTGATCAAAAGTTCATTACTCGAACTAGAAGTGGTTCCTTCCATAGCATCCCATTTTGTTGTATCATGGACAACAATGGAGCTATTAATAAGTAAAGGAGCCCGCATCTCATCATCGATCCAAACATATACTACGAATAGTTTATCATCCGATCAGTGGGAGATTATCGACAGTGATGAAGTAAAGATAGAGAAGGTTCATACAGGAGAATATAGTCGATCCATCGAATTAAACTCTTCGTCTCAAAAACATGATAGTCGCGTATTTTCATATGGTTTGAAGACATAATCGATGTAGTCATATGGATGAAAGCTATACTTATTTAACTCATCAGGTTTTGATTTATGCACAATAATATGACAGCTTATCATTTTATATAATGTGCATTTGATGATAAAGTCCTTTAGAATAATATATTTATTATTCTTAAATATTCTCTAATCGTAGGTATTAACAATAAAAGGACATTGTTAATGCAGATAGATTAAGACATATGATGATATGTGAGTAATGTGTCGAGAACATATTTACTCTGAATGACCCACAGAGATATTTCTTACAGGTTAGCTATTTGAGTGTCAATGGTATAATCTCTATATGGATAGTAGTATAATTCGATCCTCTCGGGACTCAGATCATAAGAGTATCTTCATGTTGAAATCATGTTTGACTCAATTAGTTCATACTTGTTACGCTTGAAGTGTATGAATAATGAAAGTTTGGGTATAATGAAAAAAACATGAATCGATAGCTTATGATCAATATAGGATTCATCACTCCTAATAGTGGAGAGTATATCTCAAAGGAACCACTTGCTGAAATGTCAACCTCGTAATGCTCAGAACAAATACGTAGATTTGTAGTATTCTAAATTTATTTAAGGAGTTGATTTTCTGAACAAATGGTAAAATTAACGCACAATGAGTCGTACACTTACACCTTACTCTCGTACCAATAAGAGATATGGGATGGTGAAAGAGAATAATTATACTCGAATCTACTCATGCACAGTGAAGCTTCCATCACTTGACTTTTCCTAACATTCGTGGTCAGCATGTCTCGGCCGAGACCAATCTCTACCTATAAATATAAATTGATTAATTGTTAGAATTAATGATAAATTAAAGTTGTTTAATTTATCTAATCTTGACTTCACGACTAAATCGACTTTAGTCCAAGTGGAAGTTTGTTGGTTTTATGTGTATTAAAGTCAATATAAGTCTACACCATAAATCGCCACACCCCGCTTCTCGGCCTCGACCGATCGGGCGGATCCCCAACCTAGCTTCCGGATGCGAGAACATATAATCGGACTCTTTTAATTCGCGAATTTGACATCGTATATCTAAGTCTCATAATATATCAACATCATATGCAAAGTCCAAATAAAACTACCAATCGTAGTGGTGTTTACGTATCACACATATACAAGATCGAAACTCCATTACATATTCAAAACTATACATTTACAATTACTTACCAGAAATAGCGAATCCCACAAAGGATGAACTCCCTACTGCGGTGTTGGCCCCCAAGAATGCGGAAGTTCCTTGAATGCCTTCCCGTACCTACACGTATTAAAACCCGCCATTAAGTTTACGCTTAGTTGGGAAACATATATATTACGATGTACACGCTATAATAAGCATATAACAATAACGGATATCGAAATTACATGCATTCATCCCATGGTTTTATACAATTACTTTTGCTTACTTATAAAAGTACCCGTAGGTACTGGCTACCAAGTTCATCAGACGGCACCGTGAGGTACTCACTGACATACGTATTACGACTTATATTTATTCAGTTCCCGTAGAGTTACAGAGCTTACTCATATTCGTAAATACCCGTATGTATTACAGACGTAACGATACACCTTCATGTCCTCTTATTCATTATTCAGTTATTATCATATAATTATGGGGAATACCTAGACCAGCATTTCAATAAAATCAGAAGACACAAAGACAATAAGTATCCAAAGATACTATATAGCATCATGCCAGAAGACAAAGCAGGATTTCCAATGTACAGAACAGGAGTGTCATAGCACTAATCAGGACAGGAGTGTCGTAGCACTTAACAGGAGTACCGAAGTACTAATCAGAACAAGAGTGCAGTAGCACTAATCAAGAGTACCGAAGTACTAATCAGGAGTGCCGGAACACTAACAGAGTGCCTAGCACTACCGTGAGTACCGAACATAATCAGAGTGCCGAGCACTACCGGGTGAGTACCGAAGTACTAATCGTAACAGGAGCGCCGTGTCATTTAATAATCGGTCTTTAGGTATTTTGATAATTATATGAGTTCGTAACTTACTATTTTATAATAAGGCATTCTAAATTTGCATTATGCTGCTCATGACAGATCGATTTCATATACTGGTGAAGTATGATGTATGTAATCACACCTATTCATGTATTCTTATTCTTCTACGACCCATTTTACCTGTGAATCGAATCACCTTAACCTGATCATCCAACTAGAATTACAGATTTTCTACGCCAACGAATATTTTACCGATTTACCCGAGGGATAGTTTGAAATACTCACTTTTCCGGGGTCTTAACTTCATATTTGGCAATATCTCTTTGTACTCATTCAAAGCTAAGGTGCTAAGGGTTCTATTCAACCTGAATCACCCACCCGGTGCACCGAAATTGCCACGTCCAAAACAACCTGACCATCATGATCAACTGACAGAAATGCACTGCACATAAATTTCCACTTTGAGTGAATTTTCAGCTACCACAATCAGAATTTGAGGTACTCTATTAGACATGCTTGGCTTTCTCGAAATCTATTTTAATTGTCCACTTGAATCACTCAACCTGACAAGAATGAGCAAGTTTATACTAAAATACGAAAACTCACGTATCAGAAACTGCACAGGCGCATCGATACACCCTTAACGCAGCATCAGACACTTGCCAAAAATGACTGCAGAACTTAAAGTGTACTCGGCACAAGCTCAAGGTGTACTAAGACACTTCAATCTCGAAAAATGCCCAGAATGGGTATTTTCTCCCTTTTCATGCACTTTTCATCCATGTATCACTCCTAATGCATCCTTCATCAAAAACTAACAACATGGAATCCTCCCAACAACTCCACAAATACTTTTAATTTGCAAAAGAATCCAGGATTCATACCAAAATTCACCCAATTTCTACAAAAACCTTGGAATTGTGAAGGATTCCATATCTACTCTTATCATCTAGGCTTCAACCAAACTTCCTTTAAATCTGTAGTTAAATTGTTTGCTTAACAAAACCCTAGAAAAAGGAACCAACCAATGGCCAAATGAAACCCTAGCAATCCATAATCCATACACAAATTCATACCAAAGTCAAGCATCCATACTTAAATTCGTCTATACTCTCGCTTGCTCTTCCTCCTTCCTCTTCTTCTTCTTTCTCTTCTTCTCCTCTTCCTTTTTCCTCTCCTTCCTGTAGACCTTTTCTCGTTTCGGGAGACCAAAATTAATGCATTTTTGGTCTCCTACAACTATTTATAATAAAAGTTTTAATAATTAGCTTTTAAGCCTCCAACTCCCTTAATTACATTACAAATCTTATTATTTATACTTCGTCTCTAATTATATTAACCCATGTCTTTAATACCCTTTTCGACAATTTACGATTATTCTTAACAGATAAAATTTTCTGTTTCTAACTTTCATATTTTTGAATTAAATTTATTTAAAATTTTAATTTATGTCTAAAATACCCTAAACATGTTGAAATTACTAGGTATATTTCGGGGTGTTACAATTCTCCCCCCCTTAAAATAAATTTCGTCCTCGAAATTACTCCGAATCAAGAGTCGAGGGTACTGCACTTTATCAAGCCGATTCGGGTTCCATGTGCTTCTTCCATACCGTGATGTCACAAAGCACCTTTACTAAAGGGATCATGAGCCAGAATCGCCTTTTATTTTCACGATCTAGAATAGCTTTCTGGGCTCTTCATCAAGGTGAAATCTTCTCAGACTTCAGATATCAACTCGTAATATGTGCGATGGGTCAACGACATTCAATGTACATAGACACATGGAATACATCATGTAATTTGACTAACTCCGGAGGGAGTGCCAAACGATACGCCACCGGTCCAACTCTTTCTAAAACTCTATATGGCCAATGAATCGTGTGGACTCGCTTCCTTTCCTTCCAAAACTAGTATCTTTTTCCACTCCGAGATACTTTTAAAAACACTTTATCTCCGACTTCTCATACTCTATATCTTTTCTTAAATTAGCATAAGACCTTTGTTTATCACAAAAGTGCCTTTAATCTCCGCCGAATGTCGAACTTTTCTTCCGTGTCTTTACTAATTCAGACCGATAATCTTATGTCTGTTCATCTCTATCTAACACGTAGGAGTTCTACATCATCTTCCATACAGAGCTTCATACGGGGCCATACCAATACTGGATTGATAACTGTTGTTATAGGCAAATTCCATGAGTGGAACATACCTATCCCAACTTCCTGGAAAATCTAATACATAGCCCCGAAGCATATCTTCTAATACCTGGATCATTCTTTCGCATCAAGCCCATCTGCTTGCGGATGGAAAGCAAGTGCTAAAATTCAATCTGCACCAAAAGCTGATCAGAATCTTTCCAAAAACTCGACGTAAATCGAGGATCGCTGGCCGGGACACTATCGATACTAGAATGCCATGCAATTTGACACCCATTCACATAAAGGTCCGCTAAACGATCCATGCAGTACCAAGTCGTTCCAGAGGAAGGAGCAAGACTTGGTCACCGTCCACTATTACCTGCATTGCATCATGTTTCTTTTCAGCGAGGGGAAACTGGATACGAAATCCAGTTATGTTATCCCACTTCCATCGGGAATCGAAGGGGATTCAATAAACGGATGGTACTTCGTGTTCGCCTTTACTGCCGACACGGCCAACACTTAGCCACATACTCGAAATATCCTTTTCATCCCTCGCCACCGCATAGGACTGCTTTCATATCCCGACATTTTATTACTTCCGTGATTTGATGGTGAAAACAATATCAGGGGTTTATAATACTTTCTTTTTCAATCTATATCATTCAAGACATAACTGCTCTGCACAACAAACCTCCACTTCCATCTATGGTAAAATCCGCCTTGTTCCAAGATCACCACCGAGCTAATTTCAGAATCCTGTCATCATTTTTCCGAAAGCATTCACTATCATTTGTTCAGAACCAGATCATATCCAATCGAGCCAACAAGGCTCCATCTGATGCAAATCTGCAATCATAATCTTCAAGGTCGTGAAAGGTAAATCATTTTCCTACTTAAGGCATCCGGCCACTACATTTCTGTTTTCCCTGGGTGGTAATCACTATACACCATAGTTCTTCAATAATTCCAACCAATCGACGTTAAGTTCTCAAGTTCAAATCTTTGAAGTTAGCAAATATTTCGCACTCTTATGATCGCTGAAAATTTACATTTTTCTCCCCATATAAATAGTGTCGCCAAATTTTCAAAGCGAACACTACAGCTGCTAACTCCAAATCATGTGTGGGATAGGCTTTGCTATGTGGCTTCAATCGTCTGGAAGCATGTCACCACTTTCCATCCGCATCAATACGCATCCTAAACCTATCCTACATCATCAGATAATTGCAATCCCTGATTCAAGTAGTCGAATCAACACCGGTGCTTCAACCAAGATTTCTTTTAATCTTTCAAACTGGATTGGCACTTATCCTGGGCCAAAACTTCACCCTTCTTTCCTGAGTAATCTTGTGTTGAGGATGCTATAACCTCAAAAGCTCATAACCCTCCGATAATAACCTCAAGCCCAAGAAACTCTCACCCTAAGCATTCGAGGAGGTTTCCAATTCACACCGCTTTCGATTTTTACCGGGTCCACTCTAATACCTTCGCAGATACAATATGGCCTAGGGAATGACACTTCCTTAAGCCAAAATCACATTTACTAAACTCGCAAACAACTCCATTCTCTCCTCAAAGTTTGCAACACTATCCTCAAATGGTGTTCATGTTCCTGCATCTTTAGAATACACCAGATGTCATCAATAAACACCACAACAAATTATCCAAATAGCTTTAAAACCCTATTCATCAAGTCCATATAAATGTACTGAGCATTATCAACCCAAATGGCATGACCAAAAACCTCATACGGCTAATCTAAGCTCAAAGTCGTTTACGGACATCAACCTCTTTACCCGAAACGATAATATCCCGATCGCAAGTCCATTCGAGAAGACACTCGGCTCCTCTCAATTGATCAAATGAACTTCTATTCTGGCAACAGTACTATTCTTAACCTGCTACTTTGTTTATTCGCTTCTAAGAATAATGCATCGAAGAGTGCCACTTTCTTCTTAACAAACAAAGCTCTGCACCCCAAGGTGAGACACTAGGTCGGATAAAACCCTTATCCAATAGCTCCCGTAGCTGAGCTTCAACCCTTTCGTGCCCGCCTGAGCCATACGATACAGGTCCTCGAAATGTATTCCTCGACAACTTCAATAGAGAGATCCACTTCTCGCTCGTGTGGTACCTTGCAATTCTTCTGGGAACGACGTGGAACCCTAATCACAGAATATTTTCTAAATTTACTACAGCTTCGAGTCAAGAATCAAAGCCAAAAGGATTTACATAACCTTTTCTCGTAAAACGTCAGTTTTCATAACTGACAAAACTTTCTGTCGATTCGTAGATCGATACCCTCGGGATTTTACTCGATAGTCGTGACATTTAAGCAGGACTATTTTCTTATCACAAACAACTATGGCTCGATGGGTTAGATAAATCCATTCCCAAGATCAAATCAAAATCCCATGGTGTTAAAGCAATTAGATCAACTGAGAATTCCCTATCATGGACCATTAGGGGACAATTCTTATACACACGGTTGACTCTAACACTATGCCCCAGAGGACTTGTAACAAAGGTGTCATAATCTAATAAACACCACAGAGTTTGAACATTCATTCGCTCCATGCATATATAAGGAATGTAGAGCCCGATCAATTAAAGCATATAAATCATCATCAAAGAGAGGAATGTAAATCTCACAACCCCCGGTATGTCCGGATCTTCTCTCGAGTTTCATCAGATAAGCTCGTGGCTTGGGCCGTGAGAGCAGGATCCATTTACCTGTCCCGTAAGCATTACCCCACTCGCGAGCCACTTCGCCCCCACCTACTCCGGGAAACCGTGAGGTACATTCGACCCCTCCCGCCACTCCTGAGACTCTAGAACTTCCCAATCCTCGCTGACAAATACATCACGTGCTCAGACCCCACATCGAAAACAACCTCCAAGCACTACCGCAAATACCATTATGATAATTGTGGCAATGTGGGCATACATGCTTTTCCTCTCGTCTGGCCGATGCCTCGACCGAACTTTCAGGTCATGGTAGGTCCTGTTTCCCACCAGAATGGACCTCGCACCGAATCAACTTGTGACTCTCTGTGTCTTTTCCTCGAAGAGGAACCCCTCTCGAGAACTTTTTCTTTCTTCTTTCGACTCTTCATTTCGCATTCTCAATTTTTATAGCCGTCAGCACTGCTTGATAAAATTTGGACAGACAGGTCAAGTAACAGCCGTGAGGTACCTTTTGATAGACTCATGTAAGCCCTCCTCAAACTGTCCACATCTGAATTTTTCCGTAAGAACGGATTCCGGTGCATATTTACTCGAGGCTAATAATTCCTTCATATCTCTACCACCTGTCATTTTCCCTTGTCTTGTAGTTAAGAATTTCTTCCATTTTCGATTCCTTGTAATCATCGCGACATATCAGATAAACTCTGACAAAGTAGTCCCACAACCGGATCTCGGGATTAGTGGATTTCAAAACCAGCCTTCCACTAATCATAGTCGCACCTCGCAAAGAATGAAACCGCACATGCGACCTTGGTCCACTGACATTTCTGCTTCATCTAAAACCCTTTCAAGTTTTCAAGCCAAAACTCCCATTTTATCTGGATTCTTCCATACTGCACTATGGAATTCTTCCACTCCATGCTTTCAGACGCATCACCTGAGCTCGCGGGGCTGGGTGAAATGATCTAAGACCCTTGCCATATCCTCGAGACTTTTACCAATGCTTCAGCTTCTGAAGCATTTTCATTCATCGTTGACCTGACGACCTAGCGTGATGGATCCAAAGGATTGACGCTTCACCAAGCCGCATCAACAAATTTCGAGGTGATCCATTCTAGACAATGTTCGTAACAAAGACATCCGCATTTAGGCCAACACATCTCTACGAGGTGCATCGACCCTTAGACTCTTCCAAACGCCAAACCCATAGGCTCGATACCAACTGTCACACCCCCGCTTCCTACCGACCCAATTGGCTGATCCGAACCGGCTTCCGGACGCGAACATATACTAGACTCTTTTACTCCGCTTAATTTGACATTGGTATATCTAAGTCTCATAATATATCAACATCATATGCAAAGTCCAAATAAAACTACCAATCGTAAAGGGTGTTTACAGATCGCCATATACGCGAGATCGAGTCCCATTACATATTCAAAACTATACATTTACAATTACTTATCGAAAGTGCGAACCCACACAAAGGATGAACCCCCTACTCGTGTCAGCCTTGAAGAATGCCGTTTTCTGACGCCTTCTCCCTCGTACCTACACGATTGCAAAACTCGTACATAAGCTTTACGCTTAGTGGGAAACATATATAATATGATGTACACGCTATAATAAGCATATAACAATAATCTTATATCGAAATTACATGCATTCATCTCATGGTTTTATACAATTACTTACGCTTATTCTTATATGCGCACACCCGCAGCACTACAAAAGTTCATTGTACCTAAGTACCCAGAGGCATCTAACCGGATTTATAATCAATTACGTGACGATATTTATCTGTGTCTCCCGTAGGAGTTACGCAGCTTACTCATATCTCGTAACACCCGTAGGTATTACTGTGATCGTAACGATACACCTTCATGTCCTCTTATTCATTATTCAGGTTATTATCATATAATTATGGGAATACCTAGACCAGTACTAATAAAATCGTAAGACACAGCACAATAAGTATCCAAAGATACTATACAAGACTCTGCGTCAGAAGACAAAAGCAGGATTTTAATGTACAGTAATGTATGCCATAGCACTAATCGTGACGGTGAGGCCGAGCACTTAATCTGACAGAAAGTGTCGTAGCACTTAACAGAGTACCCGGGCAATTAATCGTAACAAGAGTGCAAGAGCACTAATCAAGAGTACCGAAGTACTAATCGAGTGCTCGAAAGCACTAACAGAGTGCCTAGAGCACTACCAGTATGCTCTATGACTAACAAGAGCGCTAAATACTAATCAGAGTGCCTAGCACTACCAGAGTAATCAAGTACTAATCGTAACAAAGGAGTGTCGTGTCATTTAATAACTGGTCTTAGGCATTTTTATAATTATATGAGTTCAGTAACTTACTATTTTATAATAAGGCATTCTTAGCTCCATTATGTGTTCATGACATATCGTGTTTCATATACTGGTGAAGTATGATGTGTGTTGTAATCACCTTTATTCATGTATTCTTATTCTTCTATGAATCTACTTTACCCAAGGAATTGGAATCACCCAATCGGATCATCCAAACTAATTATAAAGATTTTCTACGCCAACGAGCCATTTTACCGACACCCGAGGACAGTTTGAAATACTCACTTTCCTGAAGTCTTAACTCATATTTGGAAATATATCTTGTACTCATTCAAAGCCTGCGCGCTATACTTATTCCAACTTCGAATCACCCAATTCGAAAGACCGAATCAAGCTTACGTCCTCAAAACAACTCTGACTACTATATGATCAATCGATGCAGAAATGGGCTGCACATGTACTCCACTTTGAGTGAATTTTTGCCATCTAAAATCAGAATTGAGGTACTCTATTAGATTATGTTTGGTTCTCCTGAAATCTATTTTAATTTTCCACTTGAATCACTCAACCTGATAAGAAATGAGCAAGTTATGGTCAAATACGAAAACCGGGCTTCGAACAGAAAACTGTAACAGGTGTACCCCAGACACTTAATGTGTACCCATCAGAATGCCCCCACACCCTAAATTATAATAAAAAATTTTAGCATATTCCGAGTATAGTGAGCCAACTCGTGATTTTCTCTAAATTTTTTTATAATGATTAGATGATTGTTGAATCCAAATGAAACCCATGAAAAGAGAAAATATAGAAATTGTAAAATGGGACCTGCTGTCAATCAGAATAAAGTTTTTATATGCCTACGATATTAGGAGAAATAAATGAGTAAAAGGAAAAAATCAAGGAAATGACATGTGGCATGTAGGAAAGAGGGAGGAAGCTTCCTCCTTTTTAAAAAATACGATTAAGAGTGAGCCATAAGAAAAGAAAATAGGTAGTAAGTGGAAAGTTAGAGAGAGGCTCCACCTTCTCTCTAGATTTTTTCCACGACGGACCACAGTCTCCTGGGCGAAGCACGAAGGGAAGTCCTTCCAGACAAGAGCTACAAGTAGAGACCTAACCCAGGACTTTCGACAAACTCCATGAGGTGGTCTTCCTACTCTATATTCTTCTACCCTAAGGATTGTCAGGGTAGTTATCCTAGTCTTGGGGGAAAGTTTAAGGTATCGTAAAACCATAGAAGCCGCCTACATCAGAGAGGCTACAAGAAATAAATTCGAACCTTTAGAGCCTGATTTTGGGTACGAAGTGAAGGGATTTGGTAGTGTGTCCGTCTAGTAAATTGTAGCCACATCAATTAACTTGATGTTAGGCTTTGAATTTTCACTCGACCTCCTCAGAGACTAAGCTATAGTCCTTTTACCGAGGTCACCCCAATCGAACTGCCTAAGCCGCTTTGTCTCAAGCCGGTCAACTAGCCGTACCTAGAACACATGTTTTTGAATCAGAAATAAAGAGAATTTGGCAGTAAGTCCTTCTGTGAAATTGTAGCCACATCAATGAACTTGATGTTAGGCTTCGAATTTCACCCGACTCGCACTCAAGTTATGGTCCGCCACGTCGCCCACCAACGTAGCTGGTCGCGCCGTGGTCATCCACCAACGCGGTCGTCCACCAACAAAGGGTCAGCCCACCAACAAAGTGGTCGCTCACCAACAGGGTCGCAATGCGGAATGGGGCGATCGCCCACCAACAGGGTCGTCATCAAAGGAACAGTGGTCGTCCACCAACAGTGGGTCGCCAACAAGGAACGCGGTCGTCCAATCAATGGTCACCGTCAAAGTTGGACTACGCGCATGACTTCCAACTCGAAGGTCATATCTCCTCGTTTGAACTCCGATTTGGTGTTCTTGACCTATGAAAGCCCATTGAGTCAAGAATACATTAATATTCCTGAGGAGTATAGAAGATGTATGACCGGGTGGTATACGAGCCTGTCCAGTTCTGGGCCCCGTCTCTCGCTCGGGATTTGATCAGGTATGACCTCCAACTCTAAGGTCCTAACTCCTACAGTCCGAACTCCGATTCGAAAGTGTTCTTGCACTATGGAAATCCCATTAAGGCCAAAAACTATCTACATATAGAATGTTTAAATTGAACTCATATTAATCTCTGAAAATCAATCCTAACCAAACCACTGTGATAATTTGGAATAATATTGTTCTTTTAATGGTTCGAATAGGACCTAATTTATGAGGAAAGTCAACCGTGATTGAGATTCCAAGGATTGGAATCAAAGTGCAAATATTTTTGGGTTTGTTCTACTTACTCATATTCCTCGTTTCAAAATTTGAAATGTTTGTTCGTCTAAATCCTATTCTCATTTCAAGTTTTTGCATGGTTGTTCTAAAAGCATATTGAATTGATTTAATTGATTTGAGAAAAGTGATTGTGAAATGTTTGCATATAAAAATTGCATGATTATTGAAAATAAATTGTTTATACAAGCGTACATATTGTACTATATTTTGCTATAAAGGATTTGAACGCCCTTAATAATACAACTGCTTATTTCATTAAGGATATATCGTATACCAATAGGTCAAATAGCGCATCGCTGAATCGTCGATGTCAATTCGAACAGCGCGTACTAACGGACCGTAGACGGTAGTGTTCACTATCTTACTGTTTATAACCAAATACAGCCACGGACCGCATCAGGTTATAAAACCATGTGATACCGTCGCAACAATGGACCGTGTCTATGACTCGATATCCCCGGCATCAAGACATAGGTTAAATTCAAGTATGGGCATAACTAATTGATCGGGTATAACTAATTGGTTTATATAATCAAGTGATTGACATAACCAATTGATTGGCATAACCGAATTGATTTTCGTGAATCGAATTTGACTGTAATTGGAATTGAATGTCGAATCGAATTGGAATTTAGAGCATATTTGAATTGATTTAGATTGTGAAATATTGGTTATGAAAATGTATTTTATGGGATGATCAATGAACTATAATTTATTGTATATATATAACAAAGTATATGTATTGTATTTATATTTGATCATCCAAAGGATTGAAAGTCTCCAATTATTAAATCAGATGAATCGACAGTTTCGAATCGAGGAATGGATTTCAGATAGAACCACTAAGTACGAGAAATGCTTAGCGATTGTTTTACCAATGCCAGGTACCGAAAAGTGATAGATAGTGATCGAGCAGTTTTAATCTAAGATCGAGGAGCTGAGTCATAAAGAAAGAAATCTCTGAGTATGTTCGACATGTGCACTCATTTCATGTGTTCTTTTGATATGGATATTTTGTATAAACAATTTGAATAATTTAACACTATTTTGTAAATCATTTTGAAAAGGCTTGGCCTACATTGTAAAATGGATTTTGTTAAATGTAAAATGTTTTTCTGGTCTTGCCCAATTTTGTAATCGCTTCCAGTGATATGATTTGAGTGATTTTTGAGTGATTTTAGTGGCATCCCTGACTGGTTCTGATCCGCCCAAGCTGGCCTGCCTGCAGTGGCGCCACAAATTTATTGGGTATCGAGTCTAGGTTTAGGCGGTTCTACAAAATGATTTTGAAATTGTTTGTAAATGATCTTGAAATTGTGTTTAACATGATTTCATTTGATATAAAGGATGACATGACTCGACGCGGACTACGGGTCTTAATAGGATAAGCATGGATCGATCTTATTTCCTGTGGTCGCAGGATGACCGTGGGACCCGCCCAAATACCCCGCTTAGTGTGGAAGTTGGGCAAGCATCCCATGCCCCACCAATGAATGAACTGCATCAAGTGGCGTGAGGTACTACGGGTATCCTCCGCCAGCCGTTCAGCATTGCAAAGAGTCGGCAAATCACCGCAATTGCTCCAAAGCGATCAACCATCGAGAATGGCAAGGTACCGACCTCAGATTTTGCGGGGAAGAAGAGGATGAGCCTCTATGGCAGAAAAATTGGCTCGAGAGAACCGAGGCTAATGCTTGTGCAAATGCATTGCAATAACCTAAGAGAAGTTGGAATGTGCGACCTCATTACTCAGATGAGGCTTATCGCTGGTGGGTTTCCGTGGACCAGGACCGCAACACCATCAGAGAGAGGATATGGGAGTTCTTCTTGGATGAGTCTGGCTAGCATTATGTGGGTCGATGTATCCGAACAACATGAGACGAGTTTCATAATCCAAGCAAAGATGTATGAGTGTGACCGAATAAAGAGAATTCACACTGCAGCAAGTATGCTCCCCGAGATACTTCAGGGAGTGAGGAAGAAAAGCGTCAGAGGGCTCAAGATTCACTTTAATGACCATATTCGAGCCCATGTCACAGCATTTTGCCATGAGGATTTCTCCAAAATTGTGACATGTGCATTGAATGTGGAAAGAGTAAAGAAAGAGGAAAAGAGAGAAAGGATAAAAGACAGGAAAGAAAATCCAAGTCACCCAAATTTCGCAACAAATGCCATAGCTGAAGAAATTAAGGACCATTGTGGTTCCAATCAGCCTATAATGTGCTACCGGTAGGGGAATACTCACTCTACCAGCACCATCAGTCACAGTACACTGTGAGGTCCTTTCTAGAGGATGACGCTTCCCATCAACTCCCATTGTGGGAGAAATCATAAAGGAGAATGTTGGAGACTCCATGTGTGCTTGTTTGATTTCAGGGATCCAAAGAGCATAGAAAGGCGAGATCAGTTCTAGAGCTCGCTCATTTACAGCACTACTGCATCGGGGTACAGCTTTAGAGCTACAAAAAGGCACAGAGTGTCAGATCAATTGAAATTCCTCAGACAAGGGACAAACTTTGGGTAGGCAAGATGGTCATACACAAATGAGTGATATGCAATGAAAGCAAGTGGAAGATACCGACATCCGCATGTGATAGTCTGTAATTTTACTATCTTGATACTATTATGCATGCATTTATTAGATCCAGATCGACTCATTCATACATATGTACCGACATACCCAACCTAGGTAAATGGCCGAGAAGTGAAACTAAGTATGACATCTTGGTGACAAACCCGCTTGGCCCTAGTGTTATTGTGAACAGAGTCTATAGAGATTGTCCCATCAAAATACGAGAGTATGAATTTTTTGAGATTTGATCTGAAAGCTATCCTTCGTGCAGTTTGATGCGATATCGCGTGATGCACCTGCTTGTCCTTCACACATCAAGCAAATAGTCGATTGTAGAATGAAAAGAGTAAACCTTAAAGACATCGAATGAAGATGAAGTAACCTTCCATCGGTGAGAGGTCAAATCATCTAGCTAATACATTCGCCGCCATTAAGCGTAACAATGGTACGGAAAGGAAGCCTATCGCTTTACGGATTGATAAGTGGTGGCGCAAGGCCTAGTGGTCCGATATCCCTACCGGCAGCGACTTTCCCGACGCGTTCAAAAGAGTTACCGCCAAGATTGCCCCCACATAGGGAGATTGAGTTTATCGACGCCACTGTGCGCCACACCGGCATCCATTACACCGCATGCACGGTTCCACCAGAGCTAAAGGAATTGAAATTGCAATTGCAAGTAACTACTAGAAAAGGGTTTATTCGACCAAATGTATCACCATAGGGAGCTCCCGCTTTTGTTAAAAAGAAAGATGGTACATCGCCAAGTGTATTGATATGCATACCAACAAGTTAATAAAGAAGAATAAGTATCCGCACCGCACTGATGATTTGTTTGACTAATTAAAAGACGCAAGTATCTTTTCAAAGATTGGACTGCGATCCGGTACCACGCTGAGAACATGTCGATGTGCATAAGACTCGCCAAGCGAGGACGCCATATGGACATTATGAATTTCGTGTGCCGCTTGATTGACAAATGCTCCAACAAGGTCACGGACCTAATGAATCGTGTTTTCGACCGTATGTGGATCAGCTTGTCGTAATGTTCATAGACGACATTCTCGTGGTATTCAAAAGATCGATAGTTTGCGACACACACCTTAGAGTAGTGTTAGAGACTTTGAGAAAAGAACAGCTGTATGCAAAACTGAGCAAGTGTGAGTTTTAAGAATGAAGTGTCCTTCTTGGGCATATAGTATCGGTAAAGGAACTGGTAGAGATCCAAAGAAAATAGAAGTGGTTTCAAGAATTGGAAGCCACTCAGAAATGTTATTAAGTGCGTAGTTTCCGACTAGCGTGATACATGTAAGATTGCTAAGGGGGTTTTCTATGACCGCACGATGACTAGATTGCTCCAAAAAAATGTAAAGCATGAATGGAGCAAAAATGTCAAATAGTTTCGATAAGTTGAAAGCATTCTAACCGAGGCTCCTGGCTCTTACTCAACCGACCGGCGGTGAGAATATGTGATTTTTTAGCGATGCGTCGCTAAATGGACTTGGATGTCCTAATGCAAGAGGTAAAGTGGTAGCCCATGCTCAAGACTAGCTCATTTTTGTGCGAACCACTCCCACGCATGATTTGAAATCGCCGCACTTGTATTTGCGCCTGAAAATTTGGAGACATTATTTGTATGGAGAGAAGTGTTTCCATCTACACCGATCATAAGAGTCTTAAGTATTTGCCCCGCAACGAGAGCTTAACTGAGACAACGGAGATGGATGGAACCGATAAAAGATTATGACTGATTGATTATCACTCCGGAAAGGCCAATGTAGGCCGACTACAGAAAGTCAATACTAACGCCGAAGGCCGACGCCCATTTGTCACATACGACGCATGGGTACCGTAAAGGGCAGAAAGGAGGCGTGACCAGTTTGTTGAATCTAGTGCGAGGCACAAAAAGAAAGATGAGAAAATTAGCTACACAAATCGATTGGAGAGCAAAGAAACTGAATTAATAAAGGAACAAAGATGGAGTTTTCAGGTTTATAAAGATCTGCTCAGGAAAATTGAACAATGATTTGAGAAACCTACCAGAGCAGGTGACATAGTGGATTCGCTATCCATCCGTAGGCACAAAGATGTATCGAGATTTAAAATGTCATTTTTGGTGGTCCTGTGGGATGAAAAGAGATGTGTCGAATATGTAAACTAAGTGTTTGGTGTGTCAAAGAGTAAAGGCAAGAGCATCAAGTTCCTTCTGATTATCATACTCATTAGAATACGGAGTGGAAATGTAATCGAATCACCATGGATTTTGTGGTCAGGTTACTCATTGACAGGAGAAGACATGACCTTCACAGTTCTAGAGACCGATTGACCAAGTCGCCACTTACCAGTTGAGAACGGATTATTCACTCTGACAAGCTAGCGAAATGTATAATGCTTGAAATAGTTCGAGCATACTGATTCCCAGGGCCCATTATTTCGTAATCAGATCCGAGGGTTTACCAGATTTCGGGGAAAATTGCAAGAGGCCTTGCACGCGACTGAATTTCGCATGCTGCCCACCCACAAACGGATGGACAATCTGAGAGAGTGATCCAGATTCTGGAAGATATGTTAAGGAAGTTTGCGGTGGATCGACCAGGTCGGGATCAACACACGTTTTATTGAATTTGTGTACAACAATAGTTTCCAATCAAGTATCGAATACGCCTACGAGGCTTTTATATGGGAGAAAATGCATAGTGTCGACTAATTGAGCTTAAAGAAAGTAATCGTCTGCACTTGATACTCTGAGACCGAAAAGTGAAAATGATAAGAGAAAGATTGAAGGTGGCCACCGATGTACGTAAATCATATGCGACATGAAAAGAAAAGATATTCGATATGAGATCTACAAAAGTGTTTTTGAAAGTATCGCCTGGAAGAAGGGTGATGATTTAAAAAGCGGCAAGTCGAGCCCTAGATTTATCAGTCTCCTATGAAGTGATTGAGAAAAGTGGGTCTAGTGGCATACGTATTGGCATTACCTCCCACTTTGAAAAGATCCATGATGTGTTTCACTTGTCCATGCTACTGAGGTATCACCGCACTCGTCACACAGTCTCTTCTGAGACAATCAGCCGAGGCCGCATTTGACGGATGAAGAAGAGCCGAAAGATTTTAGCTCGTGAAGTAAAGCACCACGGAATAAGAAGATTCCGTTAGTCAAGGTGCCAGGAGAAACCATAAGATCAAGCAGCCACTGGGGAAAGCGATAAACGATGCCAGCAAAGATCCGCAACTGTTTATCAAGGTAATTTCGGTGACTCCAAATTTTATTAAGTGGGGAGAGTTGTAACGCTCCTTAAATACCCTAAAATTTTTATAATAAAAATTTTAGTATATTCCGTATAGTAGAGTCAACTTGGGTATTTTTCTGAAATTTTTTTATATTGATTAGATGGGATTGTCAACTTTAAATGAACCCAAGTGAAAAGAAAATATAGAAATTAAATGGGGACCCATGGTCAATTGTAAATAAGTTTATATGTCTAAGTGATATTAGGAGAAATAAATGAGTAAAAAGGAAAAAATCAAGGAAATGACATGGCATGTAGGAAAGAGGGAGGAAGCTCTCCTTTTAAAAAAATACACTATTAAGAGTGAGCCATAAGAAAAGCAAAAATAGAGAAAGGGAAAGGGGAGAGAGAGTTCCACCTTCTGACATTTTCCGACGACTGACCATAGGTCTCCTGCGCTAAGCACTAAGGAAGTCCTTCCTAGTGACAAGAGCTACAAGTAGACCGAACCTGGGACTTTCGACAAACTCCATGAGGTAGGTCTTCCTACTTGGTCTTCTTCACCGTAAGGATTGTCGGGTAGTTATCCGCCTTAGGGGAAAGTTTGGTTGCATTGTAAACTATGGGAAGCCGCTATCAGGGTAAAGCAGCAGCCTAAATTAACCCAGCTGGATTGGGTACGAAGTGAAGCGGGATTTGCAGTGTGTCCGCTCTAGTAAATTGTAGCCACATCAATTAACTTGATGTTAGGCTTTGAATTTCTCAATTTGACCTCCGTAGACCGCTATAGTCCCTACCGAGGTCACCAACTCGAACTGTCGGGCCGGGCTTTTGTCCGGGCCGTCAACTAGCCGACCTAGAACATATTTTTGAATCGTAAATAAAGAGAATTCGCGCATAAGTCCCTCTCAGAATTGTGCCACCAATAAACTTCTGATGTTAGGCTTTGAATTCTCACCTGACTCCTCAGAGATCGCTATGGTCTGCCGCTGGTCGCCCACCAACAAAGGGTCGCCAAACGGTCATCCACCAACAAAGTGGTCGGTCACCAAGAGCGTCAGCCCACCAATACGTTGCCAACAATGCATTACCACTCAACAAAGGGTCGCCCACCAACAGTGGTCAGTTTCACCAACAGTCGTCATCAAAGGAATGTTGGTCGCCCACCAATGTGGGTCGCCAACAAGGAACAAAACATTGCCCACCAACAAGGGTCGTCAACAAAGTGAACGTGGTCGCCCAACAATGGTCACTCGCCAAAGTCGACTACGATTTGACCTCCAACTAAGGCCATATCTCCTTCGCTTTGAACTCCGATTCGGGGTGTTCTCGACTCTATGGAAGCCCATTAAGTCAAGAATACATTAATATTCCTGAGGAGTATAGAAGATGTAAGGACCGTGGTAGACGAGCTCGTCCAGTTCGGGTCTGTTTGTCATTCAGGACGGATCAGATGACCTCCAACTTCTGGGTCCTAACTCCTACGTCCGAACTCCGATTCGAGTGTTCTTGCACTCTATGGAAAGTCCATTGCGTCAAGAATCCATCTACATATAGAATGTTTAAATTGGAACTCATATTAATCTCTGAAAATCAATCCTAACCAAAACCACTCGTACACTTGAATAATATTGTTCTTTAATGGTTCTGGAATAGGGACTGACGAGGAGGAAAAGCCAAACTGTGATTGAGATTCCAAGGATTGGAATCAAAGTGCAAATATTTTTGGGTTTGTTCTACTTACTCATATTCCTCGCTTCAAAATTTGAAATGTTTGTCTGCCTAAATCCTATTCTCTACCAAAGTTTTTGTATCATGGTTCTAAAAGCATATCAATTGATTTAACGATCTGAGAAAAGGACAAGTAAATGTTTGGTGACATAAAAATCGTACGATTATTGAAAATAAACTGTTTATACAAGCGCATATTGTACTATATTTGCTATAAAGGATTTGCAGAACGCCTTAATAGAATGTTAACCGTTTATTTCGCATTAAGGATATATTGGTATACCCATCAGGTCAAATAGCAAGATTAAGAACTATTGATGTGTCACCCGATCAGCGTACTACTGACCGTGACCCAGAGGTTCACTATTTCCATCATTTATAACTACCAAGAAACTCACGACCGCATCACTGCTATAAAACTACGATAATTCCATCCGCAGCCTCAAATGCAGACCGCGTTTGACTCGATATCCTCAGATATCGAAGACATAGGTTAAATTAAGTATGCATAACCTAATTGGATTGCATAACTGAATTGATTGCATAACCAAGTGATTGACATAACCAATTGGATTGGCATAACCGAATTGATTTCTTTAACTCGAATTGGATTTTCGTAATCGAATCGAATTAGCCGAACTCGAACTGAATTTGTGAAGATATTTGAATTGATTCGAGATTGTGAAATATCAAGGTTATGAAAATGTATTTATGGGATGATCAATGAACTATACTTATTGTATATATATAACAAAGTATATGTATTGTATTTATATTGATCATCCAAAGGATTGAAAGTTCGAATTATTAACGCATGAATTGATTTAAGCCGAACTCGAGAATGGATTTGTATAGAACCACTACATGAAAATGCTTAACGATTGTTTTACCAATGCGCAGTGTACCGAGTGATAGATAAGTGATCGGCAAGGACCCAAGATCGAGGAGCGTCGAGTCATAAAGAAAGAAATCCTGAGTATGTCTCGATACGCGCACCATTTCATGCGTTTCTTTTGATATGGATATTTTGTATAAACAATTTGAATACCGAACACTCATTTTGTAAATCATTTTGAAAAGGTCGATGCCTACATTGTAAAATGGATTTTGTTAAATGTAAATGTTTATGGGCTTGCCTAATTTTGTAATCGCCCGCAAAGATATGATTTCAGTGATTTTGAAAGTGATTTTAGTGGCATCCCCGACTCGGGCTCGGATCCGCCAAGCTGGCCTGCCGGGTAAGGGGCTGTGCACACTTTGGCCAAAAATGACCAGACCGAAAGTGCACCCAGACAAGCTCAAGGTGTCCCTGCACACTTCAATTCAAAATGCCCGCACGGGTATTTTCTCCTTTTCATGCACTTTCATCCATAGATCACTCCTAATACATCCTTCATCAAAAACTAACATGGAATCCCTCCCAACAACTCCACAAATACTTTTAATTTGCAAAAGAATCCTAGGATTCATACCAAAATTCACCCAATTCTACAAAACCTTGAATCATGGGCGATTCCATATCTACTTCTTATCATCTAGGGCTTTTCAACCAAACTTCCCTAAATCTAGAGTTAAATTGTTTGCTTAACAAAACCTTAGAAAGGAACCAAATTAATGGCCAAATGAAACCCTAGCAATCCATAATCCATACACAATTCATACCAAAGTCAAGCATCCATACTTAAATTCAGTTTCCATACCTTGCTTCTCGTTTCTTCCTCCTTCCTTCTCTTTCTTTCTCCTTCCTTTTCCCTCCTCCCGTGCACTTTGTTTGGAGACCAAATTCACGCATTTGGTCTCCTACAACTATTTATACAAAAGTTTTAATTAATTAGCTTTTGTAGCTCCAACTTCCCCTTTAATTACATTACAAATCTTATTATTTATACTTTGGCCTCTAATTATATTAACCCATGTCTCATTACCCCTTTTTGGACAATTTACTGATTTTGTCCTTTAGTTATATAAAATTTTCGGGTTTCTAACTTTCCATATTTTTTAATTAAATTTACGAAAATTTTAATTTATGTCTACAAAATACCCTAAACATGTTGAAAACAATTATGGTATATTTCGGGGTGTTACATACAATTTATATTTATTGCCAGTTGATTAGGAACCTAAAGGGTCACACACAAAAAGAATAATTCTTGGGTTAAAACAAAAATAATTATTTGATAATTATAATATTTATGATAATTAATTATGAATTAATTTCTAATATTTATGGAAATTAATTATGAATTAATTCTCAATTAATTTCTCATATTTATGATAATTAATTATGAATTAATTCTCCTATTTATGGAAATTAAATAATCCTATTTATGAGGATTATTTATGACTGTAAAATCGATCTATAAATAGATCGTAAAACTCAAGCTTACGATCACGCATTTATCTGGCGAATCCAAAGATATTGTGTTTCAGCTAAAATTCCCGTGAGAATTCGGTAGCTTATTCGCAAGTGACACTGAGGCCTGACGTGTGTGTCACAAGGACGGCTACATTCAGGACCGGCTCGGCGTTTGTTTCTCTAAAAACGTGATGTATGTACGTATTTATTTAAATTACATTTTCGCTAAGGTGATGCGAACGCTTGATTCCTTACACAAATGAACTTTGAACTCGACTTCAAGATCATTGGGCACTCTACTCCTAATTATACCAATATGGAAAGGCACTAAAATTAAACTATTTATTAGATTTTTTGTTTTTTGAAACATTTTTTATTTTCCCCTTAAAAAGGAGTAGCGGTAGCCTTCCATCACAACTCAACCAGGCAGATCTTCCCTTGCCTGTCCAAGTCCAACCATGTTTTTCATGTGTAGAGAGAGAGAGAGTCATAGGTAGAAATAGAATGAATACTAGAACCTCAGCCTCCCATGGCTGACTATTGACTTTATGGATCCATGAAATAAGGAAGAGAGGGCGGTGTTGGCAGAGGCAGTGAGTAGTGAGGATCCTTTCCTTTACCTTTGATTTTCAAAGTCAGTTATGAACACAGCCCCCTCCCTCCCTCCTGTATGTGGCCGTAATGACAAGGAAATATCATTCATTGCACACTATCATCATCATTTTGTCTTAAAACAAACTATATTATTTATATATATATATATATATATATATATATATATATATATATATATATCCTTCTCACTTGCTCTTTATAATATTAATACCTATAATGAATTGATATTATATATTATATGATTACAACAACTGACTATACCCTTAAAAATGGGGTGTGGGTGTCCGTGTCTCACATCGATGATCTCTCTCAATAATCACGGGTTAGGAATTCTGGGATCATGTGTGTGTGAGTATACTACTGTCTTAGAGGAGCCTAAATAGGTATTAATCAATTGTGTCCCATTTGAAAGTGACCCTCCACCCTCCCCACTCAAACCATATAATTAATCTAAGGAATGCAATGCATGAGTTTTGGGCGGGAAAGTAGGGTTATGTTTTCCTCCTATGTTTTCAAAATCACTTCCAATTATCAACAATTTATTAAATTTCACTTTCATTTGGATTTCAAACTCAGATGTCCTCTCCTATGGAAAGTGAAAACCCTAGTTTGTTTTGAGTTTTTTGGGCCATCCCGTTAAACGGAGTGATGGTTTGAAATCACCCTCTCATCGCTTGTCCACCCAACATGTGTTTTTTCTCTCAATAAATGGCTTCCATTCACGCAAGTTTTTCATATCTCGATTCTTCGCTTTTTTTTTTATCGTCGATTGTTACTTGCCACAGAATTACGCTATCAGACGTGACGATTGCTTTATCTGCCGATTAGACAAGAATTCAGACACAAAGAATACTTCGATCAAACAAAAAAGTCATATCAAATTCATATCCCCGCATGCTTTATCGTAGCTAATCTGCGATTTTGCGTGATCTTGGTGATTACCAATCAGGTTAATGGCTGAGCTTTTTATTCGCTTATTAACTTGAACATTGTATCATTCTATAATATTTTTAACACTTTGAGTTTTATGTTCTTACGATTCTAAACTAATGAATTTTCTCTTTTCAAAAAAAGAAAAAAAAAATCACTTTCCTTTTCTTATAACAAATAATTCATGTAGAATACCACTAAAGCAAAATTAAAATAAACTTTTAAAAAACCACAAAGATTAACTATATATCCACTGAAGAAGGAGGAGGGGTTCCAGAATTTGAGTTTGAAAAGGAGGGAGGAACTAGGAAGGACTAGAAGTTGAGAAAGGAGGAGGAGAGGACTTAGACTTCCCGCCCGGTCGTTACTTGCATTGACACTACTGACCCACTATCGCCGTATTGACTACCTCAAGAAGCACCCCCTCCCCACATTGTGGTTATCCACCTCAACCATCACCAGGTTTTGTGGGTCATCCATCTCCTCACTTACACACTATAAAGAAATTCCATGGAAAATTGGTTTTCAAATATCCATCTCTACTATTTACTATTCACAAACATGGTACAAATACAATTAAATGAGACCCAATTGAATCCTTTTTGTTATATGATTATTTTTGTCGACTCCAGATAAGCAAGCAACTATATATTGGCATGCTTATCCAATGATTTATGCCCACCGTTTAAATCATATAAAGTGTGTGTGAAAATGCCTCTTTACAATGGGCTAATAATAATTCATTTAGGCCGCCCAAAGTATATCTTTTTTTTTTTTCTTTTTTTTTTCTTGTCTTTTTGGACGGTTGAACGAGAGTTTTGATTCATTTAGGAGATCGGTCACCTATGTTTTTTGAGCTTGTACGCAACATGGCGCCTCTTTTGCTAAAGCATGTTCTTCAATTTGAATATATAAAAACAAAAGCAAGAAAACAAGAAGTAGACATGATAAGAATTGGGCTATTATTTAGGCCACGTCTATCAATGATCAAATAATAGGAATATTTATAATTCGGTATATTTGATCAATAATCACATCTATTACCATATCGTTTATCATATAACTTTAATACAACATATTTAAACTTATCAATTTAATATAATATATTAAAGTTGGTTAGAGTATCATCAAACATGCAGATAAGATAATTATATTTTTTTTTTCTTAACTTAATTAATGATGTCGAATGAAATTGTGTTTTATAAGAAACTTTATCACCCTCCCTTATGGTTTCTCCTGACTGGAACGATGGTGATTCAGCTCAAGACAAAAAAGAAAAGCATTAGTAGAGTCAGGATGAGGTTTCATGGTACCCCCTTTCCACAAATATTCAACTTGGATGGATGGATGGGTATGTTGTATGAGTATGGATGGGTACGTAAATTTCCACTTATAAAGTATACTTTAAGCTTAAAAGTATACGACCTATTTTAAAGTAATATACAGATTCTGAATGTGAAACAAAGATCACCATTACATCATAAAGAAGAAAAAAAAAGTGATCACTTTCATTACACTAAAGTCAAAGGAAGGTGGGAAAGTGGAGGGAAGAGAATGTACAGTAATGAAATGAATGGAGAGAGAAGTGATGGGTTAAATTGAGGAGTGGAAGTTGCGTGAATGAAATGGTGTTGGGGGTTAAGGCCTCTAAGAATCAAGGCCATGGGAGGTCAAAGAGGGGGACAGGTTTGGTGTTTACCCCTATCTCCATAATCCATGGCAATGTAGAATTTAGGAGTTTAATTAGGACCCATTTATCATCGTCATCTCTTGCCTCAATGTTGAACGATCTTCTGTTTAAATGCTTAATTTTCTTTCCCCCAAACAAGCCTACCCAAGGAACGAGTCCAACTTGTTCTTCTCCCCGTATTTAAAAGCTTTCCTTAATCTTATCCCCAATTCATTCTACATTCTACATCAGTGTTTCCTTTCATTGACTGGCTGGAAACATGGGACTCCTTTGAATCGTCCTGGACGACCTCCGCCGCCGTGCAACTTAGCGGCAAGATTATGGTGGTAGCCATCATCGTTCTCTCTTCGTCATCGTCTTTGTTATCTTTCTTCATCCTACGCTAAATGGTTCCAGGAGAACCGCCGACAGAAGCGGCCTCTTTGCCGTACAAATACGCCGCCGCCGCCAAAGCTCGCCCCCTTCGTCTTCGCCCCCGGCCAAGGACTCCGGCCTGCCCGCCCATCGCAGAGGCCCTGATCCTCCATTCTTGGCTCCATACCCGTACTGGTTTTCCGCCCGGAAGAGTTCAAGGACGGTCTGGAATGTGCTGTCTGCTTGTCGGAGCTTGTCACCGGCGAGAAAGCTCGGTTGCTCCCGAAATGCAACCATGGCTTCCATGTTGAATGCATCGACATGTGGTTTCAATCTCATTCTACTTGCCCTCTTTGTAGAAACCCGGTTGCTACCGTACTTTCAGACCCCTCATCTCCGGAGTCGCCGGAAAGTATTCAATTATCGGACGAGAGTTCAGCTGCTAGTGATTTCTCTGTGGAATCTCCAAATTACCCCACAAACATCTTGTTTTGGGGGAACCAGAATCGGGTAACCTCTGCTGGGCTGAATTTGGAAGAAGGTGACGCTTCTTCTCAACCCCTTTGTGCCTCCCCCTCGTGATGGGCCAGATAGGATGTTGGTGATTGACATACCCAGGCAGCCGGCTGAGAATTTTTCATCCTCGTCGCCTTCGACAGCGGAACTTCGAGGAAGAACTCAAATCGCCAATGACGACCAGACGAGGTCATTGAAGAGGCTTCTTGGAGCAGGGAGAAAAGGGTCGTTCCTCGCAGTCCCTGGCTCCATTGATGTTGGAACAAGTAGGGAGAGGACAGAGTCTAAAATCAACTATAGATGTCTGAAGATTTCCTGCTCCCCATTTCCGAGCATTGCCCTGTGATATGACAATCCAGCCGAGTTCTTGAGATTGTTAAACAATCAAATCTCAATTAGACGAGCATTTGTTATTTTTTTGGTGGTTCTTTCTGAAATGAAATGGTGAAGCAGGAGTACCTTGAAATCTCTGCGACCTGTTGTAGGGATTTCCTTTTCATTTGATGAGGAGGATGGACAAATACAATCACCTTATCAGTTGTAAAGCTGCTTACAATCCAACTGTTCAAGAATCAAAACTTATTCTATATTCATTCTCTTCACATTTACTGCCGTCGAATTGATTTCTACTTTTATGGGCTGATTTCTTCTGTTTTTCATATAAGGACTCGAAATTCTATTAAACTGAAATCGGATGTGTACCAAACAAATACTGCAAATTTGATAATTAATACGTGTCAAGAATATGAAAAATGGTTGTCCACATGCTGGAGTATGATAACTGCTAGTTATTAGAGATATGCAGGCATCAAGAACTGGTTAGACTACAACCTTTGTTGTTCTGTTGAATGAATAAAATGCATTAAACTCTGTTTTTAACAGATTCAGAACCCAGATCAAGAACTGATAAGTATTAGCGCGCCGATCGGTGGTCATGGAAGGGCTGGGTAGCGGCGGGCTTTGTAGCTTTTCTTGTTTTGTTCTGTTTTTTGTTTTCTTTCTGCTCATTGTTTTGGGAATGCTACTTAATCTGTGATTGCTTGGATTAACTTCGAAAGTGTTTGTGTCCAAATTGTTCTTGGAAACAATTCAATGTTTTCTTTCATAAAAAAAAAAATATTTTGAATTTTGAAATTCGACTGAAAGAAGGAAGAATATTTGAAATAACTTCTTTATTATAGGGATGTTATCCATCTTCATAAGTGTCTGAGAAAGCTACTGGTTTTATTTGAATCAAATGGCACTCTTCTTAAAACTGTTTTCAAAACTACATTGGGAAAGTCATTTAATTTTTTTCAAACATAACGACTCGGTTTATTTATTTAATAATCATAATTTTGAAAATTTGAAAATTATGAATGGAATGTAAAAAAGAACAAGACATTGATACTTGTTATGCGGGGAAATGAAGTTATTGACTTGTACGAGGAAGACGATCAATGGCGTTCAGTTCAGGGGCAGAATCCAAGAACTACAGTTGCTGTCGGCAGCAAATACTCTGCCTCTGCATTCTTTCTCTTCCACTCAGTCCAATTCCGAATCAACAAATATGAAGAAGGGGAAGAAAGCATAATTTCAACAGGGCTTTCTGGACCAGAAAGATTCATACTCTCTGCATCCAAGTGACCGCAACGTGGACGAGTTTCTGCCTTCTGACAGATTCGTCTCCGAGGCTACAGCCCCGACTCCCCTCAATCTTAGCAGCATAATCTACGCTCTCTGTGATGCCAACCGCTTCTCTGAAGCTCACTATCGCTTCTTCTCTCCATCGATTCAGCAAGTCCTGACCAGCGCACCTGCAACGTCCTCATTGCTCGATTACTTGACTCTCGTACCCCACATGCCACGCTACATGTATTATTCGCAGTCTGATCGCTAAAGGCCCGGAATTTGTGCCTTTGATCAACTACAACCGCTTGATGCATCATCTTTGCTTGTTTTCACAACCTAATTGAGGGCCAAGTGGATTGTTTTTCGATATGAGGAGAAGGGGCCATTGCCCGAATGCGGTTTCTTACACGACTTTATGGATGGTTGGTTGTAAAATTGGTGAAGAGGCCAGTGGAAGCTAATGGATGAAATGTCAGAGAGTGGGTTAGTGCCCAATTCACTTACCTATAGCGTATGCTTAAAGGGGTTTTTCGGTGCTGGATGTTGAACGGGAAGGGAACTGATGCGCCAGCTTTAAGAAAATGATGGATGAGAATGACCCATCTAGAACAATGCAGCCTCACAATCTCTGTGGATTCTTTATGCAAAGAAGGGTTCTTTCAGGAAGTGTCTAGGATTGCAGAAGATATGCCTAAGGGAAGAGGTGAGGAGGAATTTGCCTAGGCAAATGATAGGACTCTCTTTGTAGGTGTGGAAGAAACCATGCCTCCAGGATTGTTTACGTAATGAGGAACGAGGTTTGTCCCGAGCTATATCGTATAATAATATCATTCATGGGCTAAGCAAGGAGGGTGGTTGTATGAGAGCTTATCAATTGTTAAAGGAAGGAGTTAAATTTGGTTTCATAATGTCAGAGCATACATATAAGGTTCTGTTAGAAGCTCTTTGTCGTGACACTGATATCTGCAAGGCAAGGGAAGTTATGCAGTTAATGTTGAACAGGGAGGGAGTTGATAAACTAGGATCTATAATATCTATTTAAGAGCTGTTTGTCTTGTGAATAACCCAACTGAGCTTCTGAATGTGCTTGTTTTCATGCTTCAGACCCAATGCCAGCCTGATGTGATTACCCTGAACACGGTTATCAACGGATTCTGCAAGATGGGGAGAGTTGAAGAAGCTTTGAAAGTGCTAGATGATATGGTAATGGGAAAATTTTGTGCTCCTGATTCTGTGACCTATACCACTGTTATCTGTGGTTTACTGAATCTTGGAAGAACTGAAGAAGCGCTTGATGTATTGCAACAAGTAATGCCCAAAAAAGGTTTCAAGCCTGGTGTTGTGACATATAATGCAGTTCTTCGTGGTTTGTTTAAGCTGCAGCAAGCAAATGTGGCAATGGAGGTTTTTAACAGAATGGTGGGTGATGGGATAGCTGCTGACAGTGTAACTTACTCTATAATAATTGATGGATTGTTTAAGTCTGACCAAATAGATGAGGCTAAAAGGTTCTGGGATGATGTTATTTGGCCATCAAGGGTTCATGATAATTTTGTTTATGCAGCAATTCTTAAAGGGCTTTGCTTGTCAGGCAAACTAAACGAGGCTTGTGATTTCTTATATGAATTAGTGGATTGTGGGGTTTCTCCAAATGTTGTGAGCTATAACATTTTGATTGACCATGCTTGCAAATTAGGTTTGAAGAAAGGAGCTTATACAATCCTTCGAGAAATGAGAAAGAATGGATTGACCCCAGATGCTGTGACATGGAGGATTCTTCACAAATTACATGGGAATGCGGGGAAGTGATTCTGTTTTTAGGATTTTACAAATTCAACCACTCAAAGCAGTTTGCATGAGTCAAACAAATCTGAACTTGATGCAAATCAATGGTAAAAACAGAAAAGGGATTCAGACACTGCACATACAACAAAGTGAACTCATGTAATGATTCTTGCATGGGTCAGGCAAAGGAGGTTGGTTATACCATGCTGGAGATATCATCCATCGGAAGGATGGGTGCTGGAATTCATGATGCAAAAGCATTGGAACTATTGAGTAAAGAAATGTTACAGTCTTACAGAATAAAAGGTGTCACGAATTGCAACTTGATTTCTGTGGGCTGTGTACAGAAGATGAAAGCAGAAAGCAGCCAGGTACAGAAATTTTTGTATTTTATTTTCTTTCTTGAAGTCTAAGGTTCCGGGTTTTTCGTCTTTATTTTTGGATTCTCTAGAATAGAAGATGAGCCAGTGGTGTGTATTGTTGGGAAAGATATCAATTTTCTTTTCAGTGGGACCAGCATTTACCGGTAGGATTAGTCATCTTGTAACTACTTCTTCATTTATGAAAGATCAATTTGTTCCTGCTTATCTTAGTTTATGCCCTTTAACTTCTTGTGGAATATGCCCCTTATCTTATTGGAGAGATTATACAGTTTTCTGATGGTTCACATTCTAGGTTTAAAGGATTTCGACCTAAAGAGGAACAATGGGAATTTCGGCTGGACAGCTGTTTTTCAGCAGAGATTGATTATTGTATGCCTTGCTTCTGCTTTCCGTTTCACAACTTCTTCATCCTTCTCATCTCATGTCATTTGTCTTGGCCTAATTTTACTTTCTGGTTCCAACTTCCCATCCTTTCTATTAAGGCAATAGAATCAAATAATATGTTTGTTATTTTATTTACTCAAGATATGTTCAGGACTCACAGTATCAAACGGCCAAGGCATAGGGAGGGGAGAAGTCCCGGGTTTGAGTCCCAGTGGAAACAGTTAACTACAATGTAATTAAAAGTGTTTAGCTGTAAAAGAAAAAAAAAACACTATTGGCGGTGATTTTGTATTTTTGGATCTTAGAACCAAAACCGACTGATGATTTCAAAATCATAGTCATTTTCAGTATCTAGTTCCTGAGAAATCTAAAAAAATCAAAGCAAATAGAGCATTATCCCAGAAACTAGAGAAGAAAGACATCCCATGGAACGTTTGAGCAATGCACTAACGAAACAAAGGAAGCAATGAAAATGGAAGCTCAAGGAGAGAATTTCTTGCAACTTAAGAGAACTAAACCAACGAACCCAGATGGCTCTTTTTCCAAACTCTCTGTATTCCCGTCAATTGCATAAGCATTACAGCAGGCACTCAGATTCTACAGCCATGGAAATGATCTTATTACACTTCCTTCACTTTTCTTTCCCTACAACAAAAAATTTTAAGTTACCAAGTAAACAGGTCCATAGGCCTGAGCACCATGAGAAATGTTGAGCTGGTTAAGAGACGCATAGGGAATATCAGCTTCTGCTCTCCTTGTGGGATTGAAAAGATTGGTGAGGAGGGGGCCAGATGTGGGGCGGCGCTGCCTCCTGCTATCTGTTCTCTTGCTGCTGCTCCCATAAATTGACCAGAAACATGTCCACGTCTTGATCAGAAATTCGAGAACACGGTTGTACCTGTTCCACTAGGCTTGCCTCTTTTATCAGCTTTCCACCATGAAAAACAGAGCATTCTTCCATGATTTCTTGCCTTTCTCTCTCATTCGATCTTCCCTTTCCAGCTTCATCTCCATATGGTGATGGGCCCTGCGGATTCCTTTGTCTTGCATGCCTTCTTGCTTCCTCCAAGAACTGATCATAATTGAAGAAGAAATGAATGAAGAGACTCAAACATAGAACTCTGTCTGTCAACAGAGGTATGGAGTTTTTAAGTACACAAGAGTGTATTAAATACCTGTGAAAAGTCCTTCTGGAGATCAAAATCATGATCATTGTAGTCCCCCGTCTCACATTTTGGATACACTGCAACTGCAGATTTCAACATCTTTACCTGAAAACAACATAATCCCCATTACTAATAACTTAAGCAAAACTAAAATCAAACCAGTACAAGAAGTTGTTCTGTTGTTCTGGTTCAGTTTCGTGATTACAAATCATTTCCGGAAGCAAACCTCTTTCAACGGATTGAATAATCCAGTCTTCCCAAAATCTATAAACAAGAAAGTGATAACAATGGAGTAGACAGTAGCAGAGAGATCAAAAGACAAGAAGATGGGAATGCAACTCACGTTTACTTACCTTGGAGTATGGTTGGCTTGAAAGAGAAATCTTGATCTTAACAACTTTATTATTGAATGGTGGGAGAGGCAAAGCCAACCACCCCCATTAAAACCCCATCAGGCAGCAGCAGTATCAATATATTTTGTAGATTATAAGGTGAATTGGGAAACAAGGAGGCAAACAAGGGTCTTTAACTCTTTCTCTTTGGTTTATACTTGGGGTTTTGCTTTTGGCAAGGAGAGTGTGGTGTGAAGAAGAAGTGAATGGAAAGTGGGACACAGTAAAAAAAGGAAAGAAAAAAAAGAAAAGTCAATCCACGCGTTTACCATAAAAATCATTACATCATTACAATTCATCTTCACATAAAGTCAAGTCAAGTTTATGAAAGGTTTAGTGGGGGTTACCTATTGGGTGTAAAATCTGATTTCCTTCCCTTATAACAACAATCACCTGAACTGGGGATGTAAGACAGTTGTTGATAGATGAGAAGGAAAATATTAATTTGATTGGATTGATGAGATATAGTCAGTATATATCTGCAGATCATGTAATGGATCAGTATTAAAATAAGATGATTTGCATTACCATCAAATTCCTGCATGTTTGGTTCTCTCTCTCTCTCTGCACTTTTCATGGAATGGAGGAGAGCAATGTATTGACTGTCTCTTTCATCTACAAAGAATCTTTATATTTTCGCTTTTTTCTCCTTTGATATTATATATTCTGGAACAGAATTACATACATTATGATTCTGAAACCGTGTTTTGATAATAAATTTCTAATTTAAAAACATGATCGGTTAGTTGGTAGTGCGTAGGGGAAGGGGAAGGAGAAGGAATGATTTTTTTTCTTTGGTCAGACCTTGAGGTGTAACGGACCCGTGCTGACCCGTGCATACTACGAAGATTGGCAAAAGCTCTTAGCCTCTTGATTGTATTAGGAATTAGAAACGCGTTCTTTGAATGAAAAATTTTGGCGTGTTGCACCACGTATTCGTACTTGATCATTAAGCGGGTATATTATGATTAAGTTATTTTTCTGATATTATTGTAGGAAAACAGACAAATGCATAACGATCGTCAGTGCCAGTTTGATATTGTCGTATTAAATAGCTGAAGGCTTTTGTCCACTTCTTTCAAGTGTTAATTGGTTCAAAAACTAGTTAAAATCACCATAGAAGATCACGCCTGCCTGGTCCCTGTGAGCCAGCTCAGCTGCGTCCTTCACATTGATTTTGGACTTAATATTTAAACCACATCCAAAACCTAGGAATAATAGTTCTATTATCAGTGACATATTGCAAGAATTTAATAGGAGAGAGATGGGGTCCTTTGAAGTGCGCCCCCACCATAACACATAATATAAATCATTTCCACCCATTCATCAAATCACCCCAATCCCACAGTCTACTAACTATAATTGCAAGATCAAACGTAAATACAGTCATCTCCCTTAACATCTTTACACAATCACAGGTAAGAGAGATATTTGTGGCTGGGAGCTTCTGAAACAAAGCAAATAAAAGGAATACCAAATCTGCAGACTGGCAGACCTTGAGGGTAAAGATCAAGATTCAGAGATCACAAGCATGAAATATCTCGGGATGACAAACAACGCATCAGCAATTGAATAGGAGAGTCATCATCGGCTGACCAGATCATCCATACAATGAACCCTCTGCGATTCACGCTATACAGAGTTCTGGTGAATCTCTTGATGAAACACAGAAGCATTTCAAGGAATTGTTTTAACCTGCAAATGCTAGGTGTCTCCTTTGCATTATTCACCATATCAGACTGAAGAAGTGGAGAGCCATTCTGATGCAAAGATGGGAAACCATCAGGAGCAGCATCAGGTTGGGAATAGCTGACTGCCTCCTTTTTTTGTCTGTCCTGCGGCGTTTCAACTATTTTCGGAGTGCTCCTTCAGGGAATTTCCTACTTTATCCAACAAGCGTCTGGAATCTATTGAAACTGGTGACACCTGTTTACTGAAAAGTTTGCTCAGAAAGCTGCGGTTATACTTCTCCACATACTCAGAAACATTTTCCTAAAATGTTGCACTGTGTGTCAAATCAAAATGGCAGATGAGGATAATTATCATGGCAAGGTTCGAGGAATCAGCAAATCCCAAGACGATCAAACCATGAAAGAACAGATTGGATAATTGCGTCAAACAGAAGGGAGAAATATGAATTTTGAGTTTCATCAAAAACCAACAAATAAAATTACAAAATACACCGAATAACAATCCACTTACTTTTTTTACAATTAGAAAGAAAGCACAACAGGCGTTGCTTCTCTTTAGTTGTAGTTATGTAACACTCCTGTTACTTGGATAATTTCATCATGAGAGTCATATAGTCAGGAGAAAGTAGCTATGGGAATGGAAAATAATTAATAGAGGTATACTATTTTAATAAATCTTAAAAAAATGGTTTTAGGTTTAGTATGTAAAATCATTTCCTCAGAAGAAAGTTTATAAATGTATAATACATAAATCCATGTATCTTTTCCACTTTGGGCTTTTTGGCCGTTGGAGTGTTGTGCCCTATATGAGTGGTGGGTAAGATATTTAGGATAGAAATAAAGCATGAATAAAGAAGGGCTTAAGGCTCACAAAGCAAATCCCCAAGTCATATATGAATGCAAAGCAAGATGTTTGTATCCTTTGTATTGTGCTCTTGACATGGATCATTGAAACTGAAGTACCACCCCAACAATCTGCTAAGAATAAAAAATTTCAGTAATCTCTCTTGATGACAACAACCAAACAATTGGATCTTTCACCTTGCATGAGAATGAAGTTTGGGTGATAATATTATAAATTATATATTTCCATTTATGAACAATATCAGTTAAAGAGTGTAGCTGTCGTTAACTGTATTAAAACTCAGCCCACATCACATGTAATTCATCCTTGTTTGATTGTACCATGCATACCATATTTTACAACCAAAAAGTGAAGTGCAAAATGGGTGAAGTTCTGCATGATCTTGTATTACCTCTCATGTTTTATTCCAATTGATAAGTCACCAATTCAATATCAATGGCGACTTAAACATCATCTAATTTCTTAACATGTTTTGTAAAAGTATTTTTACACAAATAGAAGAATTGAGGCAGGAGTATCAGTCACAGTAATGAATCTATTCATATAAGATGTGGACAAAGAAGAGTACATCAAACTCACCATAAATGACAGAGCCTGTAAGTATGCATGTTGTAACATATAACTATGTTAGTTCAAAGGCTAAATCAAATATGGTAACATTCACGATAACATAAACCAAGTGCCGTGCTTGAAAACTTTTGTCTTACCTTAATTCTCTGACATTAGGTTTTCCAACTTTCTGGATAATTTGGAAAAATATTAAAAAACAGTGAAAGTAAAATCAACCTTTAAAGATATTAAGAAACTGCTCTATCAATGGAACCCCAAGGCACAATCACTCACTGGATAAAGCAGATTTCTTCTGTGTCACTCATAAATCCATTAGAGTGGTCACTTTTACAGGAAAAACATCATTAAATTCATGTATGAATAAATTCCATTTATAACTTTAAAGTACAGCCCAAAACAAGGATATATTTCTTGAAGAAATTGAAGAAATTAGTGCAAGGCTACCTGATTCTGGAGTTTGCATCATGTTTTCTGGAGGAAGTTTGATCTCTTTCCATAGTAGTATCACATATCATCAGGACAGAGGAAATTTCAGAAACAGAATGAAACTAGTTGAGTCCTAACTTTTGAATGGAAGAGGCAAAAAAATCAACAAATGACTAATGTATGCCTAAAATAGACATAAAGACAAAAAAAAAAAACCTGCAAAATGGTGTTCCCTCTTGCCTCCCAGCACATAATCTAGAAACATCAGTAAATAAAGTAGGGTTATGACTTAAATACTCAAAATAAATAGACCACAATAAGATCGGAAAAGAAAAAAAAAAATTGTATGGAAAAAATATCATGAACAAAAATCCGCTATATAAATAGCCCTATGGGTTTAGACAAAAGCAGGGTAGTACTTCCAGAGACAATATAAAAATTCATTGATGATGAAGTGCTATAATTACAGCGAGTCACCCATGAAAATTATGGTACAATATTAAGGTGCAAATTTTGTATTTTGCAAACACTGAAATCAGGGAAGTGATTGACTATCATTCAGAACGAGAAATAACCTCTACCAGTCATATATATATGACTTTGCTGTTTAAATTAAAGCTCAAGTTTGAGACATTCAGCTCCAGCTCAGCTCCAGATTAGTAAGTAGCAAGAATACGTGTCGAATTTAACTTTAACTAAAGTTCTGATCATTGCCATTCTACTCAATTTTGGTTTTGCATCTACAATAAATCAACTAAATACCACTTTTTAAAGATGTAAGGTAAATATAATAATTCAAAAGATGATCCACCATCTTCTCATCATACCCTACATACAATACATGATGGGGATTTTTCCTTACGGAATTATATTATACGAGGTTAAGCTTCTAAAAGAGATACCGTAAAGCAAAGGTAAGATACTTAGGGGCTCACACTGAAATAAACCTTAGGTGATGTACAGTGACTGAATTTCATTCAGTTACAGGATTCACCATACATTTAAAGAATTTTGCCAATGTACTTGACCCATTGGCAAGGCCTCAAACGCACTATCTAAAAAGCAAATACATCCAACCACACAATCAGAGTTTAAGGAAGTGCCAATTTCAATGTTACGCATGGTGAAAGCAGATATTTCTAACATCCTATAGTACACGTCAACTTATCCAAGGAAAGCAATGAGAATTTGCGGTTCTCAATCTGTTTGAGGACATTCTAAAGATTTTTTTTTTTTTTTTTTGATCGATATTCTAAAGAAGTGTCCAAACAGGGAAACATTATACGACCATGCCATAATAAAAACACACACACAATTGCAGATTCATAAAGTGAACTAAGGTTAACAAGTCAGCCTAATAACATCAATCTTCTGCACCATTTCAGATCTAGAAGCCCCATCAAACTTTTGCTGTGTTTCATGAAGAGGATTACATATGAATATATACAGAATAATTGTAAAATACCACAAAGTGTGCCTATGATTGTGCTATCAAGGACAAGTAAAGAAGTGAAGAATGCTAAGAAGAGAAGAAAAATCCTGGAGATTCTATGTGACCATACAATTGTTACAATTCATATAGGCTAGAAAAATATTCAACAATCTGAAGTGTTTCAAATGAGAAAATTTGAACCTCCCACTCAAATTGAGAAATAAATGTTTCTCATTCCTAACTTGCTGAGCCATGATAGTTTAGGCAGCTGACATCAAAAAAAATAGTTTGAGGCAATTATTCAGAGTACTGTTTAGAGAATATCAGCCGGCTGCCTTTGTAGGAATATAAAGGAATTTAAATGAGTTCTATCAAAGCATTCAATTTGGGGATTCCTGTACTCTATCAGCATCGGATTCTAATTCTCCAGAAGCGCTTGGAACTTCTTGATCATGGTTTCAAATTCTTAGATAGTTTGCCTTTTCAATTTCCTGTTCTGATCATTCTTGTAATACTATGTCATTATGTGTAATAAGATTTATTACCTTGTTCATTTTACATTTGAAAAATAATTATGATCCATTTGACTCTAGTTGTCTCTTATACTCTTTATTTTATTTTATTTACTATGGTGAAATCAGTAACATATTAAACCACCAACAAGAACCTGGGGCAACCCAGAAGTATACCCAGGAGGACGGAAAGCAGAAGGCTGAAGCAAAAAAAACCTACCAACCTTCGAGCCCTCAAGTACACCCCAATCAAGATTAAAAATCGATCAAGTTCTACTAGGCCTCCCTCAATATACAAATAAACTGAACAAAAAAAATACAAGGAAAACCGATTTCATCTATACTTTTTTTTTTTTTTCTGATAAAAGCTGATTAATTAGTCAAAACTGAAGAAAGCTGGCGATATATCTGAAGTGATACACAAGGGGGCTTTGAAAACCAAAACAAGAAAAGGAGCTTGAAGATAAAAGCCTGCTTAAAGTGCTTCAAGAAATCTATACTCTTTGTTGCACTTTGTAAATCTGTTCCAAACCAGGCTCTATGTATTCTATAATAAAAGTCCACAAAAAGAGCCTTCTTGGACCATGCCCTTTTCATATATTTTCTTAGCCTGTGACACTTCCATATAGACTCTCTTCTGGTCATATATGAAAGAATTCATCATCTTCTGCAAAGGCTCCTCCTACTATAAGGATTAGGGAAAGAAAATATATTTGTTTTTCACTTAAAATCATACATCCATAGTGATTTTTTATGGATAAATAAATAATACATCCATAGTGATATGATAACACTTATGCCCTTTTTGTAGGTGAATAACCAACAAAGCATTCAAGGGTTCTATGACCTAGTTTAGTCCTTTGGTGACCATAATCAAATTTTCAAATTTTAGGAAGAACCATTCAAACGTCAGTACAGGAAAAGATGTAAACAAACATTTCGATAAGGCGGCTAGAATAGTTAAGACCGGTGGCCAAAATTTATAGGCTACTTAGCACTTAGGACAACCTCTTCCCAAAATGACTGTGGTGTATTCATTTGAAAAATCAATGCTCTAGTGATCTCCAATAGAAGTTATTTTTATGCACCACAATATTTCGTTGGAGAGTATTACAGGAGGAAATCTGCCAGATGAGCATTTCACTTCACTAAGATGTACTCTTTATACTACCATCTTACGCACCAGATGGAGACTACTTTATGGACAAGAAAACAACTGAACTCTTGAACATTCTTTATCAAACTAAAGATTAAATAAAAAATGATGTGAAGAAAATCCTAAAGCGACTCAATGTGATAAAAAAATGTTACAGTGAGGGCTAGAAAAATATTCATGATAAGCAGAATTTCCAACACTTTATGCTTGCCTTATCCATAACTCTCCACATTCTCCAGGACAAGACAGATGCATTTGATTTTGCTCTATATGCATCCAGGATTTTGGAAGTGTATCCTTAACATATTTCATAACAGTTTCCCGTTTTAATAGCAGCCATCCATCTAAAGACTAATTATTGATCTTGGTTTTACTTAATAAAGATAGAAATGGAAGACTAGATATTGTTGCAATGCCTGGCCCAGTCTGCAGGATAGTCTTGTGTAGAAAAGGTTCTCTGCTTACAAAACAAAATTTTAATTGAAATAAAACACATTAAATGCAACTTTTTTTTTTGACAAGTAACATAATAAATGCAACTTACGCCACTCAAGAATATCATTTGGGGAAGGGCGAGCCACCACATGGGAAACTGGTTCCTGCAAGTTCATAGAAAGCATAATTAACAAATTTAAACCAAAAGAGGGAGAATAAGTTCATTTCCAGAATGCAGATGTTATAACAATATAATTTGACAGTTATTTATACAATTTAAAAGGGCATATTAAGAAGGCATACTTTACAGAGTGCTCTATATTCTTTCTGAAGGCGCTTGATGCATGATTTTTCTGCCATCTCCCAACTTTGGACAGTAACAAGGTAAAAAAATGTGCTGTTCCTTTAATTCCTGTACTGCTAAAGATACTATGTCTTGGGTATTACCTGAAGGGAAAGAATAACATGAAAGAATTATAATTAGAGGTGAAAGTAATAAACCTTTTTAAGACCTGACCCAGGTCAGGGGTAGGAGGAAGGAATGATGAGATCCAGTTCAGTTCCGTCCACCAAAATAATGCCAGAATGGTAATTAGTACCTTATGAAGAAACAAAACATCTGACAATAAAATGGCATATTGTGAAATCAGTATAGACAAGACCAGCAATAAAAAAAGAAAAAAAAAGGCCTCATATTCGTGTGGCGTACGCCATCGCAACAGCAAAAAAAAGAATTCAAACAGTCTTCTTATAAAGCTGTACATTTTACTAATAGCAGACTGTTTTTGGGATCATATCGGACAACAAGATTCTGTCGTAGACTCTAGAAGTGCCTGGGTATTGATAGTCAATGGATCCACGTTAATTAGCGGTTAAGGTATTGATCAGACACAGTTGAAAGAAGAAGAATGAACGCAGATGACAGTTCTTTGCCATTCTTTACCTTAGAAGTTTATGTTGATGGATGTGTTCAATCAGTGAGGCGATTGCCTTGCGTTGTGACAATCACGGAAGATTTCTGGACAAAAGATGCGATCATAGGAGTGAAGTCAGAAGAATCAGACTTGCTCTGAGATTATCATAGTTGTTGACGTTCTGTAACATAAAATGCTGGACCAGGGAAGAGGCAGAAAGACAATGGATTAGGCGATGATGTGCCATTGATAAGATCTTAAGACATCAAGATATGATTTGACTGCCAACCCTAGCGTAGTCCTCAATTCCAGACTCCAGTGACCCTAAATTCACAATCATTGAAATTGGGAAGCAAACGCCCAAATCAGGCACAAACAGTAAAAACTAAAGGCAGCACGCTATTAGCTTGAGATCCGCAGGCATTGCTAACCATTACAAAGCTGAAAAATCAAACAGCGGAAAGGAAAAGATTGGTTTGATTGCAATTACGATGAGGGAAAAAAAATCGTTGCTACGTGAAGGTAAAGCAAACAATCCACAGTACAGGTCAAAAGCACAGAGAAAAAGGATCACGGGAAGGATCAAGAGCTAAACTCAGATCAGTTACAGTTAGTTAATATAGTTCTATCAGCCATTTAGGTGCTTGGGCGTGACAAAATTATTTTCTGTGTCATTTATTTTATTTTGTTTGTAATAATACAAATACAATGTCTTAAAAAATGATAGCGTTGGGTTCATGGAAAGGTCTATGCTGCGTGAGCAGTCATTCAAAGCGTTCTTAATTAAACCAGACGGGTTCACTCTCTTGCTTTCAAAAAGACGAATTTATTTTGGACCATATAAATTATCCTCATCCAGACCAATCATGGTTTTGGCATTTGTGAAGAATAAATTTGAGTTTTCAAATTGGTTTCTATTTTAAAGAAATTGGTGACAGTGGTAAAAAAATCTATCCACCTCCCTCAGTGGTTAAGGCTCATTAGAAGGAAGGGCCATGACTTGGGTCTCAACTCTCAATGGGCATAAATTTATGAAGTGCGAAGGCCAAAATTCTATCAGTTTTAAAATTATTTTTTTTGAGTTGAGATTATTATGTTTCAAATAATTTCATTTACAATTTAGAGTTTGGGGTTTATTTATTTTGGTTATTAAACTGGCTTAAAGTCAAGTGTCTATCTTTGTAACCAGTTATAAAACGTTTATCAAATTCAGGAAATAATCACAAAGAATATGGAAGGTCTGGTTGAGTTCAGAGCGTTTGCTCAAAAAAAAAAGTTAGTTCTTTACAGGTAATGAAAATCTCGATTTAATGGGTTATCCTTAGTTGGATTTTAGGATGCTCAGAAGATTATATGGTGGTCATTTAAAACCAGATATGATCCATGCTGATTCATTTGTTGTGATCTGATCAAAACAACTTAGTTAGATCAGTCGGGTTCGAATCAGTCGTTTAAATATATCTTCGATTATTTCTTAAAAAATCAATGCGCGTATGTGGCTGTGTTTAAGCGATATATCGATTAGAAAACAAGTCTATAATGATATATAGTTATAATGTCTCCGTGTCTGACATTAAAATCTGGGATATCATCAGACCTATGGCTGGATATAGAATATTTTAATCACGGATTCAGTGCAGGATGGCAACATAGGGCTGGGGTACAGTGTGTCTGTGTGTGTGTGGGGGAAGTGAAATGTGTGTGTGAATGTGTCAGTGTACATTGGACAGACATGTTTGATTGTTTTTCCAACTCATTACGGCCCGGCTCCAACTCTGACCACACCCCCTTTGCACTGTCTTTCAAATTCAGTCTCATTGGACTGTTGGTGGGAATCAAGGAGAGAAGATCCGAGGATGATTTGTGGTTGTTTGCTTTTAGCTACAAATAGTTACTCCTTTTGGGCCTTTTCTAGTATACTTAGGCCATGTTGGTTTATGTTTTTCCAAAATTGTTTTTCAAGAATAATTTTAATGTTAGAAATCATCATTTGGTCTTCTCTGATGAACCAAATGTGTTATCTTATTTGTTTTCAGTGATTAAGTGATTTTAAATATAACCCTCTTACAGTCTCTTTCTTATATTGCGTTATTTCCTACATTTTAAGTCTCTATCATATTATATCTTCATATGATAACAAATGTTTGTAGTGTTTAAAAATGAGGTAGAATGAAATTGGACCGGATCAAAAAAGTCACCAGTGGTCAGACAGTCGACAGGATGGACTGGCCGTCAGTCAATTTGTGCAGATTCATCTAAGCTCAATCAAGGCATAGGGAGTGGCAGTGCAATAAATCCCAGGCCTCCTCTGTTTTTTAACATGTTAAACAGCCATAGTTGGTTGGCCTTTGACGCTGTATAGCTGGCAGTGCAGTGTCATTACTGTGTTAAAAGTCGTAATATTAATGACCTTAGTGTGAAATCCATTATGGTGCATTTGTCTTTCTACTGATGAGTGGTGAAATTACCAGCGAGTCTAAATCTAAATCATCAATGGTGGTGAGAGATTCAACATGTGGGACGATTCAAGTCAAAGATGTATTCCATTCATCCCCACACATTCATGATTCTACTAGTGTTCTTGTTTCTTATAAAACACTAAATCAACACCAAACACCTTCATTATTCATGCAGCCTCAGCCATCTAATCTTATCTTCTCTTGTGAAGAGGCACTATCTTCTATTGTATGCCCATATGCAGTCTTACTATCTGTTCTATCAGACCATTATTGCCAGACACATTATCCTCCTCATATCTCTGACCACTTGATTTCAGTTCTCACCAAATGGGTGAGGTCTGCTTTGATGTGCTCAAACACTTTAAATCTATTAATTAGCTGCTCTCTTCTTTAACTGAAATTTTATTAATTTATCAGTTGTATTTCCATGGTGACCTCTGTTCTGTTTTGTTATGATTTGGCCTCATTCTCAGATGCCTGATGATGACTGAAGGAAGCAAGCAACAGTCAGAATATGTTTCGTTCATTTGCATTAAATGTCCCATACTATGATGGTTTACATCTCTGGGGTCAAGTATTGCCATTTATAATGAATACATGATTTCCAACTATAGGTGGCAGAGGGCTCTCTCCAGCAGGATGTGTGATTTAGCAGAACCAAAACTCTCAGTTAAAGCACACTGGAACAGCTGGAAGTTAAGTCATTCAAAAGAATCAAAACTGGGGGATCAAAATAGATCCAGCTGCAAAATGCATCTTCACCCTTTCAACTACTTTGTAGAGATTTTGATGACATGCTTCGGCACGTTTTACCTTTAATCTTATTAACTTTTGCAGGATGATTAATATTGCTCACCAGTAACATCTCAGATTGAACCATAATAATTATTTTTCTGTTTCAATTTCTTGTTTTTTATTTTCAAGACATCTTGTTCTTAGCCCTGTTTGGCAAATTTCTCACTGCCCCGTTCAGCTCCTTCTGGATGGCGAGACAGCCTTGAAGCGTTCGTTGATGAAGCTGGCACCTGATCAGTCTTTCCTCATTGGCACACTACGAAGTTGGGTTTGATGAGTGGTGGGAAGGATCGCGACTAAGCTGTGGATTTTGGATAGTTGGGTTTAATTAAGGCCAAATGTTGCAAAATTCTTTATAAGCAGATTATGCAGTGATTGTTCATTCTTACACTGATCTGGGGTGGACCTTAAATCTGTAAAAAAGCAGTGAAGGTATAAGTATGACAGGACAATAGTGCCAAAATCCATTATTTCTTCACAGGCAAAGACATTGTATTGCAGCTCAAAAGGGCAGCCTGAGTGAAAGGGATAACAAAGTATTCTTCCCCTTCACACAGCCTAAATAATCAAAAAAAATATTAAAAAATAGACATGGACAACCTAACGTCTAAATGCTGATCAAAACCAAGTTACATATAAGTGGGTTAGTTCTGAAGAATGGTAGCTTCTATTCTCCTTGTGATCCAACTATTTATAAACCATGTCATACAATTTCACTTATAGGTTCTGTTTTTTGTGTAGTATATGCATTTTGGCTAGTGCAGGCATGAAATTGAATTTCTGAAAATTGAACAAAATAATTTGCGAACTTGTAACTGTAAAACATACCCATAACATCAAACTGTAGCTAATGGATGGATCATTTTATATATGTAGCTTTTTCTCTTTTACAAATCAGTTTCATGGCGGAGTCATTAGAATAGGGTCAAGAACCGATTATTAAATCATGATTAACACAACAAAGTGATAAAGTGGTGGTACAACCAGCATTTCCATTACTAATTATAATCAACCATGCATTCTTAACCAATGACCAGAAGAATATAAGATACTAGAAAATTGTGCACCCCACAGCCCCACCTCAAGAAACAGAGTGTGGAAGAGAAAAAAGCATTGGATACACATAGAGCCAAGGTGGTTTCTGAATTGAAGCCCAAAAGGAGATCTGATGTATTTATGTTTTCGTACTGGAAGAGGAGAGAGGCGCATGATCACATTTTGATGAAAAAAGTTGAGTGTTTTCAGTGTGTTCATGATTGCATTAAAACAGTTTGAGAAACTAAACAACCAGTAGTAGTTAAATCAGAAGTTGATACAAAAGATGGTAGCTAGAAGTCAACAGGATCCCGTCTGTTGAGGCAATGGATGAAGCAACCCTGATTTAGACGGTTTGCAGCAACTCGTGTAGATCAGTATGCTAATCCCATGTATATGATAAAATCTAATTAAAGGTCTAGAGAAACCAATTAAGTTTCAGTTAGCTAGCATCCCTTGACTATCACAACTCAACAAAATTTAAACAATATAAAGACTATTGTCATTCTCAATTTAGGCACTCAGTATCACACCCCCTAAGACAGAAATCAATTAGGATGCCATGAAATGATAATAATTATACATAAACAATATACTAATTACCTGTCAACATCTATAGTTTTCATCAAGTGGAATATGCTTGTCTTGGAGAGCTCAAGATGAAGACAGATTGTAACTCATTCATAATGGTTTCTCTCAGTGGCAAATTACTGGCAGTGAAGCATTTTCAACCAAATGAACCTGATGGGTGCATTTGCAAGCTCTCAAAATGTCGTACCTTTAAATAACCAACAAGGAAACCAAAAAATAAATAAATAATAATGTAAAAAAATGAAATTCTTTTTATTAAAATTAAACAAAATATTCAATCTAACCATTTAAGGAAATTGTTTCAGATAAATTTTTCTTATACTTAGTAATAAAAGAACTTCAAAGATCAAAAATTATATTAATGAAAAAAAAAATAAAGGAAGAAAGTGCACTTTCAAGACTGGGACTAAGTTATAGTAAAGAACACTGCTGTAATAGAATATTGTTTAAGTTTCAGACATAACTTTACTAATAATGAGTGAGACCTTTAAAGAGATTGGTTTTTCATATGGGGTGATAAAAAAATCTAGCATCATGTCAACTTCTACTTGCAGAGCAAACCTTGGGCTATTGCGCAGAGATTAATAGAAGGCCTACTAAATCAGCTTTTCCTCTTGTGCTTTGCTTATTACCTATGTAACAATTACCTGCGCATGTTTTTTTGATAGTTAGTTGTTTCATGTATCTACATATTTGAGAGGCATAATATTTATGATTTTATAAACAAAAGTGGTCTTAAAAGAGGATCCAATACAAATGCAAAGCATGCTGACATACTTATGAAGATGGATTTAATAACTTCAGCATACAGATTTTTGGTTATTCAAATTATTTCCATGATGAATTGCAACCAAGTTCCTCATCATAAATAAGACTGAATACAAGCTACTTCTACAGCTGCATAACATACCTAGCAACTAATCTCTGTTTGTGTTTCTTAGAAGCATTTGAACTTAGAAAGCTTCAACCACCGTGCTCCCCCTGCATCTTTTGCGTTTCAAGAACATGGTCAGTTTCATGAATGTGATACTTGATACATAAGGCGGCTGAATAAGCCCCTGCAATACAAGCGATATGGGATACCAGTAGGAATAAACCCTGAAATCACCATACATTATGCCACTGCTTAAGTAATCCAGCATTACTCTTGAAACCCTATAACAGATTGACATGAACATGAAGAATAGATTGCAGTGTCAAAATTCTGGACCATCATATTATGTTGGAAAGAAAATTGATGTTTCATTCTGAACCATCATGATCATTACCATATTGTAAAAATTATAGTGTTCACACATAAAAATAGCTGAAGACACATATACATATATGTTCCAAAGAGATAAACTAGTAGAATTATTAAAACTTAAAACAAGGCTCCAACAGACTGAATTCTAATAATTAGTAATCTTTAAGTAGCAAGACTAGAATGTATATAAGAAAAATAACTAACATTGATAAGGTCACTATAACACTGTTGTCAAATAAACCATCTTACTCATAGGGTAGAACCCTGCTACTATAACATGAGTAGCAACATGAATAAACTGTTTCTTCAGTTGATTCTAGGGAATAGGCTGGCGAAGTAGAACTCTGAATAACCATAGTTTGCATGACATGGTATACTTCAAGTTTGCGGCTAGAACACAGCACGCTCGCATACTTCTATAGCCTCCTGTCAAAGAGACACAGCATACCACAAGTTGTTGAATTTCTTTCAATTGAAATTTTCTTTAGATTCTCTTGAACTCATGTTCCACTGGATTCATCACCAATGATATCATTCCAAAGCTGAGAATGTTTTTCATTAAGGGAGTGTTTATTCCTCAGAAGAAGAATTACAAAATTCTAAAACAAAAAGTCATAAAATCTTTTACTATAATGTGATACCCTGTTGTTTGCTACTAATAGTGCTTTGGGAAACTTGGTAAATACAAAGAAGTGAGGAAGTTCACCTGTTTTGGAATCTTTAAAATTGTCTGCAAAATTAGAGAGCCTATGACATGCATTTTTAACATAGACATTATGTCAATAGACATCTTCACAGCCAAAGTAGCTTTCAAGAAATAATAATATTCGAGGAACACATTCTGGAGATTCATTAAGCTGAACATACCTGCAGCAGCAAGGGCCTGACAACACTGCCAAAAATATGGTAGTTGATCTCATTCAGGCGAGGTAACAACTTCCATCAACAGTTTTATGAATTAAGATGATTTTCTAACAGCTTATCAATAGTTTAAATTTCATACTTGGCTTAAACTGTTTTAAAGTTTCTGAAGAAAGCGTTAATATTATTAACAAGAGAAAGGTGCTTGAGTTGCAGCTTCTTTTGTGCGTGATTATCATTTGACGCTTGCGGCAGAAACAACAACCTCGTCTGATTCTGAAGATCATAAACTTTGGATCAGTTCTCATGAACTCATAATGAATGACGATCAATATGTTTAAACTCAAACACCCTTTAAGAGATTTTGATATTTGCTAAGATTTACAGCCATGAAATGAGTGCACTCTTTTCAGGCATGAGCGTGGGATTATTTTTTAAAAATGCAAGGCATTGTTGTCTGAGTAAATTACAAAATCATTTAGGACACACCAATTGAGAGCTCTTGACTATTATTTCAGATGAAGCGGTTTGTATTTGAATGTATGTCTTCTTTTAGGCCTCCAATAGTTTTTCAACAAACGACCACTTTGCTGTTTCTTTTATGACATCAATTCTCTGTGTAGGTTCTTTCTGAAGGTTGATGATACCAAATTACCAATCCAAGTCAAAGCTAGAAACTAGAAATAATGTCATAGCTTCTAAACCGCTATTTGCACATGATATAGTTTGAAGATATTGAAAGTTTGGTCATATTTAATGCTCTTCTATATTCTTTGGGATTGAGTTCAAACAAAGGGCTGGATACAATTCCATGGAGATTAAGGATTGGGTGGGCATAGGGAGGGGATGGGTTTTTAGTCCCAATGGGGACAAGAATGGAAAAAAAAAAACCTATAAAAAATAACAATTCCATGGGCTTAAACAAAGGAGCAATATGTAACAAAGCTAGAACAGTATGACCTTGGCATCTTGCAGCAGAAACCTAAAGCCTAGTTGTAAAATTTCATAAGGATGAGATGAAAGCTCAAACAATGAATTCACGAAACTTTGAAGTGAAAATTTCATTGTACAACGTTTCAAGGCACTTCTAAATAACCTGGAAATACACATAAAACTGCTTAGTAATAGTTAAATAGATGATATCATAAAATAAATACTTGGGATCCACCAGATGATATAACATATGCAGATCTGGATATAAAAGACATTGATCTTCAGGACATTTTATGTCTCTGAAAAGATTATCTTCTTTTAGAATGTGCAACCATAAGTACTGGATATTTAGTGAGAAATCAGGGAACCAGATAGTATCAAGTTGACTATTATCACAGTAAACAGAGAAATTGCACAAGCATCCAAGGTAGAAAATTATTGTAGGAAGCACAATGGAAAGCTTTATGAAGAAGTGGCAATTAAATGCTTCACAATTAGATATGATCCTTTTCTCTTCTGATATTAAGTAATAACTCAAGCAAAGTGCTGCAAGAGTGCATGCAGTGGTTCAGACCCAACAAAAGCAAATGTAGTCCTTCTCCAAAAAACATAAATTAGGGCGAGCATAAAATATAATGTGATTATTGTGTGTATAACCTTGGAATGGGAAAAGAATTTGGACCTGAACTAAAGTAGCAGAGATTAGGGTTTTGTTAAGTTCAATTGCACAAAATATAATATGATTCAACCTTGTTAATGGGCCACTCACCTCATCTGACTACATTATATGAGTTTCTTTCCAACCAATCTTAATGTTATGTCTGTCTATTTTTAAGTTTCCTTCCCAATATTTTCCTTGTTGCAGCCAAGAAGAGAAAGGAATAATATGCAAAGCAATTCTTCTCTGTCCTGCAATAACTTCAAGACTGTCTGAACAATGACAAAACATCAAATGTGGCTCTGATTTGCATAACTAGATTTTGTTGGAAAAACATTTGATGCTGAAAACATGGACCACAGGTGAAAGACAATTACCTCAGATAAGAAGTAAATAAAATGAAAACTTTTTTAACTCACCCAGAAAGAATATCCAAACACCACTTTTCAGTTTGCAGCTGAGTTTCTCAGAAAAGGGCGCTGAGCCTAGGACTACTACCTTCCAGACTGTTTGTTGATATTTCTATCCCATTCTTCAAACAGCAGTCTGATATATTCATCATAGTTTTTAATGTATCTCAAGACTAGAAAGAGGCTCCTTAATCTTCCTATTTATGCAGTGCATCTTAAAATGTAAACTCAAAATACATATCAGTATTAAATTAAAGATTGGAAACTTGCCTGGAGAGGGAACCAAACTGCTGTACTGTTTCAGCCTGCATAGTTTGCAATATCTTTTGAGCACGCCTTAGATATCTTCTAAGTTTAAGCAATTCTGACGTCCTGTTATTGATGTGGTACGCTATTTCCATCAGATGCAATGGCTGAGATTCAGCTTACTTCAGAATTGCATGAATGACTTTATGGTGTGAAACTGAGGAGAATCTAATGGAACTCCTTTACAAGAAGACAAAGCAGTCCAGGACAACATGAGATCCACCACTGTAGTTACATCACATCAAACAGGATTGACTGTAATCACTGATAAGAAGAAAGAATGAGGCCAATTGATCAGATTAACTAACCCAAAATCCATCAAAATTATATTAATTCTCTAGTAATTGTAAATGTATTACTATCTCTTGCCTATGAGGTACTCTTAACATCACTCTCCTAGCTAAAATTACATTTGCTGATCAAAAATTCCTGTCTCAAAAATATTCTTAGTGACATCACCAACCAAGTGCACTATTGGGAAATTATTGACATCTTTGAGAATACAGTAATCTCAGAAACTACATTTTGATACTTTTAAGATTTTGATGCATACAGATTGTAGCTAGAGTCTCTTCAACAAGAGTGTAGGACTCTTCATCACGAAAGGTGCAACGCTAAACACTTTAGAGCTGTCTAAACTATGAACCAGATAGATCATGGCGATATAAAAATCTTTTGCTTTTAAGGAACGATAAAGGTGGTCGTCAGGCCTCAGGAGGCTTGTAAGTGTGACTTATGATATAATCAGTTCGCGACTCTGATTCTTTCCCTTGCTTCACCACAGAGCAACACTACAATGAATTGATCGTTCTATCCAGGTAACCTCATTTACCATAATGACATTTCGCAATCTGAGAAGTATTTTGCTGTTTCTGGATCACCTGTTTCCTACAAACATATTCAAGCCAAAGAACATTGTATAACGTCTGAACAGATAGTGAATTCAACGACTGAATACTACCCATATAGGGACCTTGTTTGTTCACAAAATCATTGATCTAGAAGGAGATAAAAACCAATGCGCCACCGCACAAGAGAAGGAGAATATAAATGAACCTGATACCAAGTTTGTGGTTTCAGATGCATTTTGTGCTTGAAGGAGCTTTTCAGGTTTAGCAGTTCTATCAGGCCTCCACCCAGATAGCCCTTCTGACACATCGATCCCCCTCAGACTCAAGATAACCCTTTGCAGCTTTCCTTCTTGGTTCCTTTGCTTCCTTCCACCATAGAATTGTCCTCCCCCGCCATCAAACTATATAAGGTTAAATTATGGGTTGTGTGTCTCCTCGAAGGTAAAGCTTTTGAACCGAGAAACCATAAGCATCACCCGCTACTCTGTCCTATCATAAACCCTAGTTTAAGTAAAAGAAACAAATAATACACAACCTCTAACAAGTTAGAAACACAGCTGATAATTTTAAGGACCAATTATCTAAAACCCATAAAATAGCAAAGACATTTCAAGCATATAGTTTACATGAGCACAAAATGTTGTAGTGAGCATTCTCTTCTTATTTGCATAGAGCACAAAAACCACATAAGTGGCAGACACCACAAGCAAACAATGAACAAGCAAAACCCAGAATCCAAAATTACTTTTAGAAGCAATTCCCCGAAGCTCAGGTCTACAAAATATACGCCGTCAATTCTGTGATATTTTCTTATGATTAGGAAACAAACTAGCATGTATCAAGTCAGTATCAGAGGAACAAAACCAAGCAGAACACAAAAATAAAGAAAGCCGGTGAGATTGACAGGTTGAAAAGCCTAACCAAGAGCGGTGAGAGAGAGAGAGAAGTGTCTGATTCTTGGAAAAGCCCTTCAAATGGGAGGAACTGGTTCGGTGGTATTCAGAGGGAGGAAAGCGGAAGGGGGGGCGGTGGCTTGGCTTCGTAAGTTTGGAACGAGTAGGGCTTGGGCCAAAGCTCAGGCAAATACTTTCAAGCCTGCTGAAATATTACATGAGTTTAAGTATTCTGTAGCTATCATTGTGTTTCTATCGTTATGGGCCTAAGCCCATTAGAACCTCAGTCGTTTATGAGCCCGGCCTGACCTACAATAAAAGGGTGGACGGGGTGTCTTCGGTAGCGCTCTCCGATGGTCATCGGTTCCTTCGAGAAATAAAACGAATTAATTGATGGTTTTTTATTGCGTCTGGCTGATGCGATAGGGTATTGATTATTGCTCATTGGTGATGATGAAGCTTTCATTGAAGCGCTGACGATGGTTCTTGTCGAATTGGGGAATCTCTCTTATCGTTAACTTAATATTAAGGATAATTAGGGGCTAGTGATCGTGAGAGATCGTTCCTCATCAATCGGTGGAGAGTGGATCGTGAAGGCGAGTCTTACTTTTATATATGCCGTTTGGTGGATAAGCGGACATTAGTATTCTTTTATTTATCCAGAGCGGGGTGAACTTGGTTGTGGTGCAGCACCTCATAAGTGATCGGGATATCGTCATGGGCCGCCTGTCCCCTAAGCCCACCTTAAGCCTTGTTGGTGGTTTGTCTATTGGGTCTGCGTTCTTGGCACAAATCGCGTATTTTTAAATCATCACCTCAACATGCAATAAATGATTGAGGTATCTTTTGCATAATGAGTTATCTCAGTTAAATAACATGAATTGATTCTTTATGTTATATAATTTTATACGTTCGCGCGATAACAAATACCGGTACCATGTAAGGATTGGTTTAAATGTACGAAATGATTAAAGTCATTTTATTTGTGCGATTGTAGCAAACCAACTCATGATCAGCCAAAGAAAAAGCATTTTGTTTTAAAATGCAAAGTTTGTAGAGAATAATTGAGAAAACTCCTTTAGCAATTGTTGTGGAAAAAAAATCATCAGTTCTTTCCGATGGAATTTTGCCCTCCCTAGGCCCACATAGTTTGGGTAAACCCACAAAAAATTTTGGAATCTTGAACATTTACATGCTGGAACCAGCTGGGCTGGGCTAGGCTGGCTGATTTTTGCACACTCAACCACCTGTATGATGGCTGAGCATTGAAGCCCAAAATTGTACTAATAATATGCACAATCACAAAACCAAGCTTTTTTTCTTTTTTTTTAAGTGTTTGTTAATTGTTGAGGCCCATGATTGAGCTAAGTTCAAAATTCTTTTTCTTTTCTTTTGTGTCTTTCCCCTTCGCACACACATGTCTAAAATGGAAATTTAAGAGTATATTTGGATACTACAAAATTGAAGAAAAATGCAAAGGAGACGAAATGTATAAGAAAAGTAAAATTAAAAAGTAAAATAGAAGAAAATAAAATTTAGAATTAAATTCATATTATTGTGTTTGCTACTTCAAAATTATACTATTTATATTAATTCATTAAATGAATAATTTAAAAATATAAAAATATGTAAATTCTAAGAAATTGTAATTATATTTTATTTTCTTTGAAGTTTTGTTGAATATAATATTATTTTGAAAAGGAAAAATAATTTTATTGATTAAACTCTGATAGATCGATAATTATTTAAAATATTTATCCTTTTTTAATTATTGAAAAATAGAGATAAAAAAAAAAAAAGGCTAAGAGTGACTCTCTGTTATTTGAAGAACTTATTTGAATAATTAAATATATAAAAAAATTATTTTTCTTAACAATTTTATTTTCTTAGTAATTCTCAGGAACTAAAACAATTTGAGGAAAAAAATAGAGTCCTATTTTTGTACTCTTTACTCATTTACATAAATTTGACCAAAAATCTAATGTGGATGTGAAGATCTACATATACATCGGGAAGTCAAATATGACTTAACCAAACCAAGATAGTTGAATTAGTTTTCTCAAAAAAAAATTACACAACAATAAATCTTCAACTTAATCCAAGAATAATTAAATAAAGAGATAAAGATAGAAATTGCAAACTTTGATTTATAGTGGTTCAAGCGCGCTATCTATGAGCTTCTCCTCAACTTTCCAACGAGTGAGGTTTAGCTAAGTTATTGTGCAGGTTTCTTGGCTTTTCTGTTGGATTTTTGGGCCGAATGGAGTTATTAGTTGATTTAAGCTATATACACTTGAAAAGTTTCATTTCAATCCAATTTCTTTGCTTTTAAACTAGTTTGGGCTCAGCAGATGACCCCATGAATTTTAAATTTATCTGTGGAAAACTTTCTCTCTTAAAGCACAAAAAAGCGCTATACCTCCTGAGATATATCTACTAAATCTGATTTAAGTTTTTTGATGTATACAAATGTGCACTCTACAATATGCAAATGAAATTAATGCACTAAGAATCTTAAATTGATAATTGATTAACAAGAGAAATGGTGATTAAGATAATCAATGCAATAAGCCTCGTTTTTTTAAATGATTCCCAACACTCTATTTATATAGTGAACCAGTAGCAAAATAAGTTGTCAATGATTGACCGTTTCTTTATAAACTAGTCGTTTTACCTTTTGTATATTCTTTGTTTTATAAGCGGATTAAGTTTTATCATTGCGGTGAGCCAGTCGTCGTTTCTATTAAGTGCTAAGGTCACTGTATAAGTAGATTGGAATTCGATCGTTGCACTAAGATCGACAGTTTCGATAATGCGGCCAGTAATTTCCTTTGCGGTCTTTAGATTAGTGTGCATAAATCGATCGAGTTTCACACCTCATATGATTCTCAATCGATCGACCATTTCCTTGACTAGTTCTAGATGGATGTTATTAGATCCAACCAATTGAATTTTACCACTCATTTGGTTACCAACCGGTCTACCATTTCATCCGATATGCCACAATCGGTATAACCCAATTGATTGATCGATTGAGGCTCCGCCTCAATCGGTTGACCCTTTAAATGCTCAAACCCATGTGATGTTTCTTTAAAATACTTTTAAACCTTAGATCATTTCATTGGAAGCCACGTTTTAGGATTATAAAGCTGTCATTTTATGTTTATTCGAGTTTTAAGGATATGCAATTTTTGGTTAAAAGCCCAGATTGTGAAGATTATGCATGTAAAAGATGATATCTGCTAAAATTAAGCGAATTCATTCATGTTTAATTTAACAACACAAAATATTAAGCCCAGTGCTTGTCTTGGAGTCTTGGTTTTTATTTAAGTAAACTTTACTTTCAAGAGCTTGATCAAGCGTCGTGGCGTTAAGGCTTGGAATATGCCGTTTGATGTTTGATGATTTGATCCCATCACTCGACTCAATTTTATCGTTCATTAATAACATTGGTTTGTTATTATCAAAATTTTAATTTGAGGTACGCAGGTTGTAATCTTTCCATTTTTATGGTGACGACCTTTGGTTATCTAGTAGAGTAAATCTCCCCTTTAAACTAATAGTCTAAAAATAATTGCATAGTACTTTTAATCAAATCAAACATATGCAAATGACTAATACACAAGACAATATCAATGAATGATGTAAAAATTATAAATGTCTCATAATTCATTCATTTTAACTCATATATACATTTGAGATTTTGATAATAACACATTTTTTATAAAATTAATGATTGATTAATGTATAATTTACCTTGGATTTCAGACATAGTCCTGCGAGTATTTATTCATGGCACGTTACAAGTATTTTCGGACATTATAAGTGAATTTTCAAAATTATAATTTTTTTTCAAATACTTATAAATACATAATTTTTTAAACCAACAGTGTTTTCTAAGATAGTGACATGGGGAAACCTAAAAGCATATTCTTAAGTATATTCCCAGCATATTTACTAAGATATTTGTATGAATGTTGATTAATCTTTTTCGGGTTTAAAGAATTGGAGTTTGTGTTTTTATGAAATATATTCTTACTTTGAATCAATAAAATTACTTATTTAAAAAAAAAAGTTTTGACTCAAATGATAAATGGATGAAATGAAAAACAAGAGGTGTATATTAATGGGGAACGAAAGGTCCCCAACTTAATTATGTAGAACATAGTACTATCATATAATATATAAAGTTAATGATAATAAAAAAAAGAAAAAAAAATGGTTTAACAATAATATTTACGATTCACATGCTTAATTCACTTGGTAGAGTATTTAAAGTTCAGAAATAGGAGGATCTCAGTGCAGGTTCGATGAGAGTCGTTCTTCACGTAAGTAATAAAATCGTAATTGTTAAAAAATAATTGATAATATTTACATTTTTGATTTTTTTTTTATAGTTAAATATTTTAATTATAATATAATATATTGTTAAATTTATATAGCTTGAATTTAGGATCTTTTATTTTTACTGTATGTATTTTAAAGCGTTGAGCGTTATAGTACGTACGTGAAATAGAGTTTAAATCAATTTTAGGAAATGAATAAAGGAAAGTGGTGATTTCATTCAACATAACCTCGAATCTAACTAACGATATTTAATTAAAGATGCTCACAATCAAATCCAAAAAGTGTAAGGAAAGGACTTTATAAAACCAGCATGGGACGATTTCAATGGTCTTTAAGGCGCATAAGAAGGTATTGGTCGGCCATGTGTAACTTATTTAAACCATATAACAAATTTTTACCCCAACTATATAATAAAAAACAAAAAAACAAAAAACCCATATGCTTGAATGTGTCACATGCCAAATATTAAAAGTAGACCAACGGATAGCGTCCCGAGTCCCGACCAGTTGTTACTACGTGCCACTTTAATCTATAAACGATAAATTTTGAAGGAAAAACACTCCATACGTATAAATCTGTAATCGATTCGGATGGATTGATGGAAAAGAAAATGGAAAAACAATTTAAGAGGACAAATTAAAATATATAAAATTAACTTATTTTTGAGATTTCAAATAAGTATAAAATGACATATTTAAGATAACAATGCCTTTAAAGTTTAGTTATAACTTGTAAGGGTTAGAAAAAATTGCTTATGAGGCATTTAATTATCGTATTGGGGTTTTTATCTTTATATTTTTACGAGTGTTTTGTCTAAAATGAATATTTTCTGATTAGTTTTATAAATAATTTTAAGATTCTTATTTTAAAACTAATTTTCTCAAAGATAAAATAAAGGGAATAGAAATGAGAAGGGACTCGTTCAAATACCCAACTTAATTGATAGAACATTCCAAAATTTAAAAGGTAAGAAGGGTGATGGTTTTAAGTTTCCAAACAATTTATTGCACTGTACTAAAATAAAATGTTTGATTGTAAATTAAAAAAAAAAAAAAAAAAAAAAAGGACAAACGGAAAAGGAATCCAATGTAAATAGTTAAAATGCTAGAGGGTATTGGAAATAATAATGGACAAAGGTGTCATCTTTACAATAGAAAATTAGTTGTTGGAGAATGTACTACGACTTATCCACATTGGTAAGGAGAAGATGCTCAGCAAGTTAATGGGTCATAATTTAATGCCTCCCCACCAAAATAGTTTTATGCCTGCCGACACCTTTCAATACCTTTATCTATTTCATTAATTAATTAGTCTAATTAATTAAGGTTCAAAACTGAAGAAATAACCTGTGATTCAATCTCACCTTGCTTTACAGCACAGATGCTAATAAACAATCCAGAATCTAGAAATTGGCGAGCTCTTCCACTCAAACTATGGTTCTTTCTTTTTGTAAAAAAAAAAATAAAAATAAAGTCTACTAAATTGGCTTTTAAGAATAGACACTGTGATTGTCGTGTTTAAGAATAAAGAAAAGGTCAATAATGTCTTTCTTTTTCTTTTCCGTAAAGTCATAAAATAAAACGATTCTTTCGTTGTACAAAGCAATGAACAGTGTTTTCAAAGATACCTTTCAAGACACACCAAGCGACTACATGAAGATGTTTTTAAAATAATTGTAGAATAGTTTCCAAGAATGATTTCCTAATTATTTGTTTTTAATTTACTTCCAATTCTGAAAATTGTTTATTTGTTTGTTATGCATAAAGCGTGTTGTATCTGAGGATCGAAATATGCGATTAGCGGATATATCGGTGGTGTTGGATTTTCTTTGGAAATCTCGGTAAAATATCGGTGGATATTTTTTACGAAAATATCGGTTATTAAATTTTTTAAATGACTTTTAATTATATAGATTATGAGAAATTATTCGTATTTTAATTAAGGTAGATTAAAATCAAATGGATTAATGGTATTAAATTAAATATGTTATATTTAATATATTATTTAGATATTATTATGTTAGAGAGATATTATTTATTTTAATTTATTGTATTATAAATATTATGTAGATAATGAGGAGATTGAAAATATTATATATTATAATTTTAAATTTTAAATGATATTATTTTATTTCTTTTCCTTTTCAAATTAATATTTGATTTAAAATATTATAAGTTATAATGTAAAGAATAAAAATAAAATAAAAAATATTATAAAAGGATTATGAACAAATAAATAATAAGAAATAAAGTTTTACTATATATAATAGTCTGTTGTCAGTAGCTGTAGATTCAGGGCATTCAGGGTATTTTGGATGGATTCGAAGCGTGAAAGTAATTTTTCGTATTTTTGAATCGAAAATTTACTGAAAAAGATCGTATTCACGAGGAGAGGAGTGAGAGGCTAGAAAGGGAGAGAGGTACGTGTGAGAAGAGAGTGGGAGAGCCAGTGGGACTATTTTGTGTCGATCTATTACTTGTGAATTATTTTTAAAATCTGAGCTTTTAATTCTGCGAGCACTGTTTGTGCAGATTTTAATTCTTTCATGAGTGACGCAAATATAATTTCACGCAGAATTTCGGGAAAAATCAGTTTCGGAAAATATTGGATTTTTCCGATTTTTCGCGACGATTTTCCCGATTTTTACTGATTTTTTTTCTTCCAATTTTTTTATCAAAATCAGTTAATCTGCAGCACAAAAAGCGGGTTACCGTCAAAAATCGGTCGAAAAAATAGATTTTTGTTCGTTGGTTGTATATTAATATCGAGGTAAAATATAACAAAGTCTTATAAATAACAACTTTTAAAAATATTTTAAGTTTTAATGGGAGAGAAATTTTGAAATAATCTCAAATTCATTAAAGATGAATATATAGAAAGTGGATTTGAGGTTGTTATAAAAATATAAATGAATATATCATCGAACATGTGGATAAGATGATTGAAGTCTCTTTTACTTTAATCAGTAGTCTCGAGTTCGAATCTTATGAATTTAAGAATGTTTTATGGTAAAACTTTTCTGGAAATCTTTATGATAATTTCCCCAGCTACGTATGAAATTAGTATAAATGTGATTTAGTTTAAATGGTACCCATGTTTTCACATTAAATTTAGGTATCGTCGTAGCCCATTTATAAAAGAAAAAGAAGCGTTAAAGGTTATCAACATCTGAGACCCAGTCATGCAAACGGTGTGGGACTGAAAATGGGTCACAACGTACCGCTCAAGACGCTTGATAGTCCTAAAAAAAAAAAAAAAAAAAAAAAAGGAGTTTATTGGATGTAAGATTTAGAATTCTCAAGTTTAGCTGGCCTCTTATCCCAAACACCCACATAATCAATCCCATTTAGGGGGAATGTTTGAAATGGAGATCGGAGAATGCGGGAATCACGCAGAGACACAGGAAGGGACGGAGATACTCAAGCAACAATAGATGGAAATATTTGACTCTCACAAACTCCATGCCTGGTTGGTGGTGGGTCCTCATTCCCACCCCCCAAAAAAAAAAAAAAAAAAAAAAAACCCCAAATCAGAAGAAAGATTTAACATAGAAAAAATAAAATTTGACACCCAATGGGAATAATTGCAGTACAGTGCAGTGAAAGATAACTTAGAATAAAACAACATGGTGTGACTTTTTCCTCCATATATTCCATTCTCATCTACAAGCTCTTTTCATACTTTATTGTTTTCTTCCACAATAAAAATACGAAATAAAAAAAATATAAGATTTATATAAAAACTTTTGGGGAAAAAATCACAGACATAAAGAAAGTTTACTATCGATTTAAAAAAATTATAAAAATACGGTTAATAGAAAATAGAATTATAATGTGTTTATATAAAGAAAATGGAGAGTAAAAATCTGCTAACGATTTAGCCCCTTTAACCTCACAAGAGATCTTTAATTTTTTTACTCCAATTTTTAACTATCAAAACATCTTGAGGAGTTCGGATCGAATATAAGCGTCGAGTGGGATCGCTAGCTTGACATCCGTAAAAATACTATGATCATGAGATATAATCTATGATTAAATCATGAACAAGGTTTTGTTCTTTACTGAATAATAGAGATGTCTTCCTGGAGGACTAGACCTTACTTTTTGACTGATTAGATGTCTGTTATATGTGTCATCCTCACTTTAGAGAATGCTTGATATGATATAAGGTGTATAATTTGTTGTATATATGTCTTCACCGAAATATGGTGCATTAGTGGGGAATCTTGTTCATCCCTTTATTTCAATTAATCATATTGTCCTATTGGGGGCCCGTTACATTGTCCTTTTTCTATCTTTTTTGGTATCTACTAGCTAGAGGTTAACTAGTCTAGAATGGAATCACATATTTTTACCATACTTAACTCCAACAAAAGATAGTCGTCCATTGAAAAGTAGCCATAATCAACTTTTTATTATGTTTTTAACAGTAGAATAGTTTTAAGTCTGTTAACCAAAATCCTTCAAAATACCATATCTATATTTTTGTCATGGCAAAAAAGGTTATATCATCTGGTTTTGTTGTTTTATTTAAATAACTTTAGTATATTTTCTAGTTCTCGCATTGTGTATGGTTCACTGTATTTGCTAGAGTGGTGAGGTGGTTGTGTCGTTCAAATACGATATTTTAGTTTTATCGTCGCGCATCTAAAAATCGAATAAATGATAAGTGATATCTTCTGCAGGCCCCAGAATTATAGATATTATAATCATAATAATAATATCAAATATTTAGGTTTAACTATTAAATATATAGATTTTGAATCAATTTATTATCTTATCGATTAGATATTATTTAAATAACAATAGTTTTAAAAATTTTAATTATATATTATTACTAATTTGAATTAATGAAATTAATTTTTCTTATAAAAAAGTAAAAACTCCAAGCAGTGGAACTTTTCTTTTCCCAATCCTTTGTAGAAAAAAAGAAGTGAAATAAACCAGCGAGATGAGAGAGAAGATCCAAGGAGGGCATCAAACAGTTGTCCTTCATCATTTGCCCAAATTTCCAAATATACGCAATCCAGAAGCTACAAATGGAAGTATATGCCTCTCTCTACCACTTATACCATGCAGAATAATCAGGGCAAATCAAGAAACCAGGTTGTACAGTTCACCTGCTATGTCTAATGTTAATTATCTTATTATATACTACACTAGCAATATTAAAATACCAACTTTTAAATTCTTTTCAGTCCCCCAAGTAGCCATCCCAAGTCATTTTCCATGTGGGTGAGTCCCACCCATTATTCTATTGGTTGCCAGCCACATTTACAAAAAAAACAGGAAGGTAGGCCGCCTGTCACCTATCAAAATTATTACATAAATTTCTTTGAAAACTAAGGATGAATTAAACACGAAAAGGCTTCAGAGAAAAGAAAAGGGAAACAAAACTCACAAGATCAAAAACAGCCATTGGACCTGAGAATACGATTGCATTATAAGGTTACTATTCAACAAATCGTGCAAGTTCGAATTGACGTAACATGAAATCCCCATGAAAAGCAACAAAAGTTCATAGACCACTTAATTGACACTCACTATTAAAATCCCCTTTTGCTTCGGGACCCTACCCTATAGTAACAATAAAGATTATGTTAAATTATTAATAGGGGTAGAAACTGTGACAGTAAAGAAATTGCAACTTTAAAATAGGAACAATTAATTTATACGGTCAAGTTAGAAAAGCATAAAGGCGTGTGTGATTCATATTTTTTAAAATTATTTTAGTGTGCTTTGCATTTACTCTTATTCTTTAAATTTAATATTTTTTTAATGTTTTTCTTAAAAAAAAAATCAAATTCGTCCTCTATATTTTAAAATAAAAATAGTTTTAAAATTGTATAAACGAATTTTTAAGGCCGATTTGATTATAGTTTCTAGAATTTTTTTTAATTATAAAATAATGATAATAAGAAAAATATAAAACATGTTTGATTCTTTTTATTCTTGAAAATATAACATAAAAATATTAAATTAAAAAAAAAAAAAAGTTTTCAACTTTTTAGAAACACTAAAACAGTGTTTACCAAATGGTTTTCAAAGACCATTGAAATAAATGATATTTATAAAAACTGTTCTTAATAAAAGTTTTTAAAAGACAATAACCAAACATACCACAACTTAAAATCTCCTCTTTTTACCTTTTCAATGTTTCGTTTAACACTTTAAAAAAATCATATCGTTGTAACCATAGGCCTTTTTGTATAATTCAGCCCTTTACTTTTTGACTCTTTGTCCTTTATATATATATATATATATATATATATATAATAATTACCTAGTTTTAAAGGATTTTCATGCTGTATCCTTCAATAGATAGATTAAAATTTGAAACAAAAATATCAGATTCAAGTTAGGCTGATACCTTAAGCAGTACTATCTGATATTGTATATTAATATATATATTATTTCCAATTTTACAAGCTACAAAAGTATCTCAGGCTTTTTTTTGGTTTTTTTTTTTTTTAATTTCTAGAAACAACTTTCACTGTGATAAGTAGTACTGTTGACAGAAATCATTAGAAATCCCCATAAAGAAAAGTTAATGAGATGGACCTGTAGGTAGTAGTTCAATAAAGATATAAATCATTAAATAAAAGAAATATATATATATATATACCCAGTACAAAATTAGTGAATCAAAATTATAAAACTATACAATACAACATAATAGCCCAGATTAGTGCTACTGTCAAACCCACATGATAAATGATGATGAGATTAGATGCATGGATAGGATAACTGGCATGAAACAAGTGGTCAGAAAGGTGGAGATTACGGAAATGGGAAATAGAGGGGTTGAAAAATTTATGAGTGTGGGAACCAAATCATAATTACTGATAAAAAACAAGATGTGCTACTAATCAATCTGTTACTGGTAATTACTACTACCCTCCAATTTGAAATTGTTGAGCTTTCCAATTTTTTAACTTTTGAGTTCAAAGTAGAAGGGTCTACGTTTTATAAATTAAATATTAATAGTAGCTGGACATGATTAAAGGGGTGAAAAGGAAAGAGGAAGCTCCTCTTGGCCTTTCACGTGGGAAGCTCCGGATTACATAACAAAAGAAAGCAAAGCAGAAAGAAAGAAACAAAGAAAATTTTCTTGCATCATATAGAAAAGAAAAAGGTAAAATCTATTAAATATCCTTGTCGTTCATACAGCATTTCCTTATTTATACCACCCTTCTTGCCTTTCATATCCCTGCACCATTCACCCCAAAATCCCAAAGATGGCCGGTGAAGCAATCCTCACCGGAATCACAGATTCCGACAAGCACAATTTCCATCTCCAAGAGAAACAAAAAGCTCTTCTTGATCGTCTTTTTCTTCCGTGTTGCTCTCGTTGCAGCCGTATTGGCACGTCGCCGGAGTCCACTCCAGGAAGAACTCCACCGACGATGTGGAATTGACTGCTGGGCGCGAGACTCTCAAATCTTCATGCAGTAGCACCCGGTTCCCGGATTTTATGCTTCTCGCCACAGTAAACTAATCCGGAGTCGCGCTAAGTGACCAGCCAAAAGGACGATCGAGATTTCTCTCAACATCACCGTTACCGCAGTCGGTTAACAAACTATTTCACCATCGAGAAGATCCTGGAATTCAAGAATCTCACCAAGCGTGAGAAGACCGCTCTCCATGATTGCCTGGAAACCATAGATGAGACGCTGGACGAGCTCCATGAGGCCGTGGACGACCTGGAGGAGTACCCCAACAAGAAATCCCTAATTCAGCATCGCGAGCACCCCAAGACACCAGATGAGCGCGGCAATGACGGTGAACCAAGAGACGTGTCTGGACGGGTTTTCGCATGACGATGCCGATAAGCACGTCCGAGAGTTGCTGCTCATAGGTCAGAGGTATGTGGAACGTATGTGTAGTAACGCATTGGCCATGATCACGAACATGACGGACACCGACATAGCCAAAGAAGGGGAAACCATGAACAGGGAAGCCTGGGTGGATGAGAGGAACGAGAGCGGGTGGCTCCGCGGCGTCCGCAGGGGCAGAAATCACATAGTCCTCGTCGGTTACGCCTGACGCAGTGGTGGCGCGACGGAAGTGGGGATTACAAGACGGTGTCGGCAGCCGTGGCCGCCAGCCCCTGAGAAGAGCAGTAAGAGATACATTATCAGAATCAAGGCCGTGGGGTCTACAAGAAAACGGACGTGGGGGAAGAAGAAGACCAATATTATGTTTTTGGAGATACGGAGCAACACCATACTACTGGAAGCAAAATGTTGTAGATGGCAGCACAACCTTCCACTCTGCAACTGTTGGTAAGTTTTTGTGTGTTCTTTTTCCGATATGCGTTATTGAGTTTGAGATTCAATGTCTCTGCACCACCCAATGGAAGTTAGATTTTAGAAAAACCTAGGGAAAAAGACAAGGGTACTCCACTTCCACCAAACCGACATGCGTGTGCGTGCGTCAGTTTAAATTTCAAATTTCTTATCCATTCCATTCCCGATGTGGTATGTCCTCACTCTCGACTCATTTCGGTCACTGGCAAGTTCAATAATGATACAAATGGATTCCGCACCCTTCCATTCCTGGATGGTATGTCCTCACTAACTCGTTTCGGTCACTTGGCAAGTTCACAATGACACTGATTCCGGGCACCCTCTTGTTTCTGGTCTCTGTTTTGACTTTTTATACTCCATTCACATTCCCGAGGTGGGGCTCGTGATCCCCATAAAAACTCCCTCTATAAGGAGGAGGAAGACATGTCCTGAAACTGTCACCTTTGCCAAATTGTGGAAGTGGGGTGTAGGTCTAATAGGAGATAGTCCAACCCAAAATACCCGTCAATTCCTAGAGATTTCAGAACTGTTAGGACCGGATAGGTACCAAATCTAATAAAAAAGTAACGCCCAAATCTAATAGAAAAGTAACACCCCACAATTTTATATAAAATCGATGATGTGAGATCATGTCACGGGCATAATGGTGACCGCGCTTGAATATTTGCAAAACATTTATTAGGTTTGTGCTGTTTCTAGTTTTTGACACTAATGGTTATACTGCTGATGAAACATGTCAATTCATAGTTATTAGTGTCATCATAAATGTGGGACTCCGGCCGGGCTCTATAATTTTCCTTTACATTATCTTCTAGTTCCTACGTGACTAAATCCCACTTGATACGTACTCACAGCTAACGACCCTTGTCCGGTTCATCCTCTTTTTCCTTGTAGCATGAGTACAAGGGCTAGCTGTTTCTTTAATTGCGCCCCTTGTGTACAAAGGAACCCGACCTCAAATATCAAGAAATTTATTTTATTAGTTTTGAAAAATGAAAAAATTGAATAGAGAGTCGAGACGCTAGATATAGACGCCAAAATGGGAAAAGCTCATCAACTGATGAGGAGAAAAATAAAGAAAAACCAGCATAGGGGCTAGGATGGACCAAGGTTACTATACTGCCTTTCTGACTGGCAAAATGGGGTATGCTGACGATGGGCCTAGAATGCATTTGCTTCATGATGGCTTAACTACATAAGGTCAAAGTTGATCTCTCATCTCTCATAAAGATTTACACTTAATCTCACATTAACATCATTAATGGCTTCAGACTGACAGCAACCATATATACATGGAAGGCACATGGATTTAATTTTGTCTGCATATGTAACTTCCTACCAAGCTACATGAATGCAAATAGTAGTCAATTTTTTTTTGAATGTGACATGAGTAGCCACTTGCTTTAGCCTTAGGATGATTCAAATTATTAAGTTGTTTTTTTCATGCGGGTGCAGCGGTGGTTGGTGGAAAATTTCTAGCCCGGGACATAACCTTCCAAAACACAGCAGGGCCTTCAAAGCACCAAGCAGTTGCTCTACGTTGGGTCAGACTTATCAGCATTCTACAAATGCGATATACTGGCATACTGTGCCAAGACACCCTTTATGTTCACTCCAACCGCCAATTTTTCATTAATTGCCTTGTAGCGGGTACGGTTGATTTCATCTTTGGCAACGCTGCAGCACTGTTCCAAGATTGTGACATCCATGCTCGCCGCCCCAATTCAGGCCAAAAGAACATGGTTACAGCTCATGGGCAGGACTGGTTCTAACCAGAACACTGGAATTGTGATTCAAAAAAGAGCAGGGTTGGTGCCACTTCTGATTTACAAGCTGTTAAGAGCAACTTCCAAACTTACCTCGGGAGACCATGGAAGACACACTCGAGGACTGTATTCATGCAATCATCGATAACTGATGTGATCCACCCTGCTGGATGGCATGAATGGAGTGG
>JAEQBH010004253.1:0-87357 GCA_016808115.1 Tetrastigma voinierianum | reverse complement strand
CTGTGTAGGAAGGAAAAGGAGGTTGGGCTTAAGGAGATATTTTAAAGCTGAAAAAGCAAAAGAAACAAGAAAGAAAATCAAATTCCATTCCGGCCAGAAGATGCTTTGCTCAAAGTACAAATCAATGATCATCCTTTGACTGTGCCTCCTTCCTCCATCTCTGATCTCCCAACCTGCATAACCCATAAAAAACAAGGGCAGTTTTGTGATTACTTGATACTAGTCTCGAATGCAGCATGTGAAATAAGCTGTATGTATGGCTTTGGGTGCCAGTGCTGTTGGTGTTATTTTTTTTTTTATAATCGTGGAGGATTTAGGCCTGAGTTTACGTATCTTGAAATTTGTCTAAGTACAGAAACTTAAACGTGGCCTAAAATTTGAGATATGGGATCTAATGGGGGATTTTGTGGAAGGTTCCAAGGATAATTGGGTATCCCCATTGGACAGCATGAAGAATAAGTACAAGTCATGGAGAGAGGAGATTAGAATGCCAATCCATGATATCTTTATTGAATCCAAGTATATGGTGTCCCCTTAGATCCCATTTACATGACAAATTGTTATACCAAACAGCCTCTCCCCATGAATGAAAATAAAAAGGATTGCCCTTTAGATAAGCATTATTCACCAACAAGGGCCCCCTCGTTGCTCTTTAATTTTGACACTCTTCATGATGATTCTATAGAAACCCTAAATATCAGTCTGAGCTCACAGAATGAGGATCTAACAACCGCAAAACCTAATTACCACTTGTTTTTCTTTTACCTTATATGGCATATGTTGCTTATGATTTAAGTGATCTCAAACATGATTCTTAAACATCATAGTAGAGTGAAGCAAACAAAGGAGAATTTGTCAAGGTTGATACAAAAAAAAAAAGAAAGATTACACTGTCTTTGTCAGTTCTTTTTTTATCAACCAGTGTCTTACAAAGCGAGTGTTGTAAATATAACGACGTTTTATTATCTCATGCATACAAATCGTAAGGAATCCTTGAGGTGGTAAAGCTTTCATAATATATCTGTTATATTTCAAGTTCAAACTCGAAGTTAACAATCTTTGAGACTGAAAAGCAAATGCAAATTCATGTTCGGTGGTTAAGCAAAACTTACTATACAAGAAGAACTGAATACTTTTGGTGTATAGCTTTATAAGAACAAATGAAGCCCTGCTTCTTCTCTCTATGTCTCTCTCCAACTTGGATGGGCTTATCTTTCCAACCTATAATTGGGACCAAATGGCTATGATGGTAGTGGAAGCTTCACTAGGGATAGTGGGTTGTATGGGGTTTGTTAGGGATTCCCATTTAGGAAAATGAACAAGGGCAGGGGGGCTTCTTGGATTGTTTTGCCGTCAATCCGAATAGTTTAATCCATGGGAGATATAAACTAATCCAATACTTGATTGCTAAGAACCTTGAGATATGAAAAAATTAACTCAATCTAAGGGAACAAGACACAGTCTCCCACATGCTGTAATATGAAGATTAGTCAATTAAGGTTCATGCCTGAAACTTAAAACCAAAGAAATTACTTTGTTCTGGCTAGGTGATAAACTAGGATTAACATAATACTTACTCAAAAACCGAGGAGATCGCGTGGGATTAGCCAGGGTTTAAGCTAGGTTTAGGGGGGATCCCTCATGGCCTAACAGGATCCTATGCCAATGTGATTAAGTATTTGGAACAGGGTCTTCTCCAAGCACAAAATTCACATTGATTCATGCATGGATTTGAGTTTATGCTGATTGAATTTATAGATCTCTGCCTTTCTGGAAATATGAGAATTGCAAGTTGGCTTGGACATCAGCTAGGTTGAGCCAAGGACACAAAGAATTTGCTTGACAAACTAACATTTTGTTGTAATGAGAAGTGACAAATGAGGGTTTTGAGAAGATACATTCCCACTATTCAAAGCTAAAACCCTAAAAATTCTACAAAATCCCACAAACCCCAAAAATGGAACATTGGAGAAACACCCTTTTTCCTCATACCAAAATTCCTTCTCTCAAACACAAGCCTATGGATGTCCCAATTCTCAACACCCAAAAACCCACATTGGAGGAACAGAGGGTTGTTTTTTAAGTCTTCCATAGCTTCTAAACATTCTCTGCAGAGTGTAATATTCACCCCACATCCCCTGAACAGATCAGGCTCTTCGAAGGCATTTTTTTTCTATGTTTTGGGGGAGAGGGGGAAATCAAAATTAATGATATGACCCTTTTTTTTTTCTATATTAAAAAATGGAAATATAAAGGAAGAGGAAGGGAGAAAGGGAAACAAACTCCTCACACACCCCCTCTTTATCTTTTTTGTTCTTTAACTGCTTTTCCAATTGTAGAAGACCAAATCGGAAGAATGGCTTCTGTTTGGGTACTAGATCAGCAACCCAAACTTTGCTGACCACGGTCAAGAGAGAGAGAAAGAGGGTGGACTACAGAGTGAGAAAGAGAGAGAGGAAAGAGGGTCGGGCATTTGGGGTGGGTGACCGAGATATCCATGAGCTCTCTGAAGCTGGGTCGGCCTTGGATTTGGGGTAAAAAGCCTTGAGAAAGAGAGAGAGCTCCTGCTGTCTCTTATAGAGGTGATGCTGCTGTACTCAAATTGAGGTTTGGGGAAAGCTCTCTCTCTCTCTCTCTCTTTCTTCTCTCTCTTTATTTCTCCCACATTGTCTTGTTGCAGTTTCAGATCTCATAGTCTTACTTCCACGCATCAGTGGTGTCTTTCTCTGTTCATTTCCATTTAGATTCAATGTTTCCCTTTCCTTTTCCCTCTGTCTTCCCTCATAAGGGTCGGAGAAGAAAAACCCACCTGGGTATTTTTGTTTTCCACCCTGTGTGTTTTACAAACCAAACCAGAGATGCCGAGAGCTCTGATTTTCACCCTTCCCTCGGTTGTCTTCTCTTCATTACCTGACAAAGCAGAGAATACCCATTCCCTCTGTTTTTATCTCCCGCACAGTACTCAGCCCTTTTCCTGTTTGTTTAGATGGAAAAATCAGTACTTCATTTTATTCTCGGGTTTTTCTAAAGCATTAAAATTTACTTAAATCGATGACAAAATCCAGCCCCCCAAGTTTTCCCTCAAATTTATAAAATTGTGATTATCCGTACTAGTTCATTTTTCTTCATTCACGTTCCATTCCGTGCAAAAACGCTGAAACTCTCAAACGATTGTTGTTGAAGAACAGTTCTGCAGTTTCTGTGAAAGTCAAGGATAGCTATGAAGTTGTGAAACAATGAAAGATGAGCACTCCAAGAAAAGCAAGGTTGGTTTTGGAAATACCAAAATTTCTCTTTAAACGGATTCATTCTTTTCTCTTTTTATTTTTGGGTGTGGAGTTCGCTGACTCCGTGTTCTTGGGGTAGCTTTCATGGACAAAGATCCTCGTCAAGAAATGGTTCAATATCAAGAGCAAAGCGGAAGACTTTCAGGCGGACGAAGTCATTTATGGAGGTTATTCATCTTCCATTCTTCTTTTCTACATAATCCTAATCTCAATCATGGCTCTGGGATTGAGAATCTTATTAGTTTTCATATCAAGAACAAAAAAAATGGGATTTTCTCTGCCACTTCTTTAACTGGCTGGAGATTCTTCTAGACCCTGAACACTAGCCTTATCCTTCTTCTGTATCAATCACTCTTTGTTTTTTTCACCAGACCATTTTGATTTTAATGGGCTCTGCTACTTTGTTTGCAGCTCAAGATCTGCTCTTTGTTTTCTTCTTCTTTCTGAAAAAAACAGGGATTTTATTTTACTTTATTTATTTTTTCTGGGTAAATTATTTTTGTTGTTTTGTGTTTGAATATGGAATTGATGCATAAGCAGTGGAAAGCCCACAGCTTTAACAACTTTATGGGTTTTCTTTTTCAGGTGGTGATGAAGATTGGAGGACCAACTTCTCAGAGAGGGAGGCAGTACTAATCAAAAAACAAAACAGGATCAGTCAGGCATCCACCAGTATTTCCTTTTGGACCACATCACTCTTACGCCCCACCATAATTAACATAACTTTTTCTGTACGATTTCTTTAATCTTTCTCGCTGGATGAACAGAGATTAAGTAAGAGAACTCTAGTTCTAGGTTCGGCGAGGGAAGATTGACCTTGATTCTGCCCATGTCACAGATGTGAATAATTATAGGTTTCTGATCTTCTTACTCATTTTTCTATATTAAGCTTTCATGGTAGAGCTGGTTTTTACTGGTTGTTTTCTGCTTCCTCAATGTGGACAACAGGATTTTTGTAGCTACATGGAATGTGGCTGGAAAATCTCTGGTTATTTAAATCTAGAAGATTGAAACCGTAGCCACCTCCTGCTGATATTGCTTATATGGCAGGTATACTGTCTGTAGTTCAAATGGCCTACCTTTCTTTTTCGTTTGTTTATCTTTAGCCATGTGACTGTTTTAGTAAAAACAGGAGCCCTCTTTGACCCCTTTTGGTTTTCAGGTTTCAAGAAATTGTTCCCTTGAATGCTGGTAATGTTCTGGGAACAGAAGACAATGGCCCGGCTCGGAAATGGCTAGCTCTGATCAGAAAAACTCTCAATAGTCTTCCTGGAACCAGTGGTGGTTGTCATACACCTTCTCCAATACCTGATCCCATTGTAGAACTAGATGCTGACTTTGAGGGATCTACAAGACAGAAGACCTCTTCCTTCTTCCATCAAATCGATCCTTCAATTGTGGTAGACATAAGAATGGATAATGAAATGTCAATACCACAACCCGACTTGATCGACGGTTCAGTGTTTGTGATAGGGTTATATTTGGGCACAGGCAAGCGATTTTGATCACAATTTCAGATGATTCCTCTCAGTGAGAATGGTCCTGGGGATTCACTAAGTACCACCATTTACTCCTGTGTCTTATAGTGGATCACTTCCATGGAGGGATAGGAATGGGCTGGCCAATCAAGTACTGTTTGTGGTGCCCGATAAACAGATGTTTGGGATATTTCTCACTGTTTGGGTGAAGAGCGATCTAGAGACCATATTTCACCCAACATGAAAGTGTCTTGTATTATAGTAGAGGATTAATGGGTTATCTTGGGAACAAGGTATACTTCTGCTCTTGGAACTTCAATTGTATTGAGAACCAGTTTGTGGGGGGATTATGATGAGAAGGATATCTTAATTCTCTTGGATTTTCCAGAAGTTGGAGATTTCAGTGTGTCACTGCACCATAACAAAGCTTTTGCTTCATCTGTGGTCATTTAACATATCTGAGCGGAAGGGGATGGAGATGAGCTAGAAAAATTCTGATGTCATGGAAGTCTAACCCAGAAGACGAGATTTCCAAGGGTTCACGGCATGGGGAGGAGTAAACTCTCAACAAACGATGACTCAGGCATGAGTCAGTCCCTATTTGCTTTCTCATACTCTCAAAATTTATTTATTTTTCCATATTCTGCTTATAACTTCTGATCTATCTTTACAATTGAAGGATACTCTCTATTCATCTTTTTGAAATAGGTGATTTAGAAGCACCTTACTCTTACCATATGTTGCTGAATATTTTACCTTCTGTTTGTCTCTTTCAGTCGGATTATTTGGCTTGGGGATTTAAATTACCGAATCGCCCTGTCTTACCGGTCTGCAAAGGCTCTTGTTGAGATGCTTACCTAGCAGAGCATTATTGTTAAGAGGCAGTATGACATATTTCTTATCCTGCGAATAGTTATAATACCCATTTGAAGGATAGATATATGTTAAGAGCATGAGTGCTTACCAGTAAATCTCGATCACCTTTGTTTTAGCAGCTCTTTTGGATAGAGAACAGAGGCAGGGCAATCTTGTTTTTTTGAGGATGGAGTGAAGGAAAATGCTCTTCCTCCCATACAAATATTCGAATAACTCAGACAGATATGCAGGAGATGATTTGCACCCAAAAGAGAAACGAAGAACTCCAGCCTGGTAAACCTTTCTCTCTCTTTAAATGACAGTAGGAAACAAGAAACCTCATAGATTTAACTTTAGCTAAGTGGATTTGAAAGGCTAGACTGTGAGTGAGATAAAACAAACTATTCTTATGGTGAGCTTAAATCTTTGTGCAATAAAGGTGTGATCGTATATTGTGGTATGGACGGGGCCTCAATCAATTATCTTATGTTCGTGGAGAGTCTAGGTTCTCTGATCACAGACCAGTGTATAGCATATTTTTGGCAGAGGTTGAGTCTATCAACCGTGGCCGGATCAAGAAGAGTATGAGTTGTTCCAGTTCCAGGATTGAGGTGGAAGAGTTGTTGCCACACTCACATGGATTCACTGAACTCAATTTCTTTTGAAGGATGAACACATTCTCAACGAAAGTATGGCCTTCTTTCTCTCTCCATTGTCTTACTCTAGTTTTTTGGTTGCTAGCTTGCCATCAAATTCAATTTCATTCATTCTTTATAGGAAGCAATGAATCTGATCCCAGATTTGAGGTCTCTTCAACAAGACAACAAAAACAGATCACTATAGAAAGTATAATAATTTCTTTTCCCTACTCTGTTTTTGGTATGTCTTTTGTATCATATTGATCTTTTCTTACTGATGTGAGTTCATGGACTATAAACAGGATTTCATTCAGATTCAAATCCCCGTGGAAAACTTCAAAATTCAAATTATTATGATAAAATGTTTCAGTGTTAAATTCCTCAGCAATTCAAAACAAGGCCTTTCCCTATCCCTATTTAGTTCTCCAACACACAAATGCTCACAAAAGAGCGGCTTTTATCAAATCAGTATCAAACTATATTGGATGATGGGAATCTACCTTAAGGTGAATTTGAAGTAAACCAATTAGTCCTGCAGAACAGGAATGGCATCTGAAAGGGACCAAATGGGATGAGACACAAGCTAACTTTCCTGCAAAATGTGGGCTATATAGAAGAAATCCAAATTGCATGTGGGAAAAATAGAATTTTGGAAATGCTCTTGTAAATCTGTCTTCTTTCCCTAAAGTTTTTTTGGATTTAGAAATCTCTTTGTTTGTGCCCATTCTTTTCTTATCTGTTAGTTGGTCCCATTCCCACAGGAAGGCCTCTCTAATTCCGAAACTCTCTGTCAGTTGAGACATTCCATCCCCAAAATCCAAAAGAAGGTCAGTCCTTTGCTTTCCCTTTCCTTTACTGTTTCCCTGTAATTCTTCCTCCCAAATCCATTTGTCTAATTCTGATACTACCCTCCATTCCTTTTTCTTGTAAAAAAACAGGTACTGGATTTTGTAGCTTTGTCCATTACTGATAACTCATCAGCTCTGCAACTCACCAATTATTATCAAAAAAACTTGGCAATTTCTTGTCTCAAAGCAAGTTTATGGAATCTGACCATGTAAGATCCTTTTCTCATCAAATAGTATCTAACAAATCCCCTTAAATTTAAGGCTACCGCCCTTTGCCTTCCTTGTATAACAACCCATTTTTCTTTTCTTTTTTCTTTTTCCTTTTCTGGTTTTGCAGGATTAACTCATCCAATGGAGAGAAAAAAAAGAAAGAAATCAAGACAATTTTAAACTCTGGATGAAGATAGAGTGATGATGATCTTTTCACCAAGAGTCTTTATTCTTTCATTTATTGTTGTTATTGTGTTGAAGTACCCAAGAAAGAGAGGGAATGTAGCTGTGATGGGCCTCATTACAGTTTACAAAACACTAAAGAAGAAAAAAAAAGAGAGGGGAGTTGTAGTAGTAGTTTTATCTGCAGTTGCGAGAAAGAAAGAAAGAAATGAAAGAATGGGAAAGAAACTATGGTTGATTATTTTTCTCTTTCTTTTTTTTTCCCTGCTTTTCCTTTGATGATTCTCTGAATAAAAGCACAACCTGCAGCACACACTTCCCCTTACCAGCTATGTCCAGGCAGTTACCCTCAAATCATAATTTGATGGGGTTCCAAATAAAAAAATAAAAAATAAAATAAAAAGATAAAAAAATAAAAAATAAAAAAAATAAAAAAAAAATCAGAAAAATAAAAAAGTATGTATAGTGGGGTGGTTCAACTTTTCCAACATATTCGGCGGTTTATCTTGGAGTCAAACTTGGGATTGTCATTTGGGTGGTGGAGATTGGGCCACGTGGCCATGTGCAATTATCAACAAAATTATAATTTACATTCCCCAAATATTCTCCTAAATGTTTGTTTGATGAAGTCTTAAAATTTTAACTTACAAAATCATGCTTTACTCTGATCTATATAACTTGACATTCGAACTTAAGTTAATATCCACACTTGATGAAGATTTTTATCTTTCATTTTAATTGGAGTGCTTAATTACCGCAGTTTATTTACTAAAAATTAAAAATAAATTTATATAATATTAATAGAAATTTTATTTCTTTAGACTACCACATTTTCTTATGTGGGTTTTTGTTTTATTTTTTTATTTTATGTCTATTCTTCCCATTACATTTTATGGTAAATAATCAATTTTCTTTGAAGCCTATAGTTGAATTTCAATCCTCAAAATCTTTTATTGAAATTCTTAAGTTTTAATTCAGGGATCCGTGAGATTAGTTGAGATATATACCTATAAATAACTCTAAAAAAGCATTACCCTATCATTAATTTTGATTTATGGAATTAAAACCCAGGTAGTTGTTTTTGAGCACATCACAGCTTGAATAAACTTTGACGTTAAAACATTTGTTTAAAATTTTATGGCTGTGCTTGAAATTTTTTAAAAGTTTGAATAGAAAAGTGAAAATCTTTGAACTTTTAATTGAAGGAAAAAAATCATTCAGCAAAAATAAGAAAGGCTCAATCGTTGTCAGATAAAAGAAGAGGCTGCAATCTATTACAGAATGACAACGGAGGGTTTGAATGACGGTCTGCTCCGGAGGCATGGCTTCAATTATTTCAGTTATAAAACATGTTTAAAGAATTAAACGAGGCGGCGGAGATGAGAAAGTGCAGCTATAAGTTCACATTTATTTTGTTTTATTTTTAAATTTTTAATTTTTTTATATTTGCTTTTTTTATTATAAATTAATATTTTCATAAAAATAAAAATATTATGAACCACATAAAATTATTTATTAAAAAACATTATAATAATTATTATTATTTATATTAAGTATAAAATAAAATAATAAAAAATATTTTTTAAGAATATAATCGGAAGTGAGAACTTTATTATTATTATTTTGGATATATGGATTCATGTTAATACGTTGGTCGTTCTGTTTTGAAAATCGAAAAATCGTCGCCAGGTCATTGGCAACTTATCAGCGGAAAATCGAAAAATTCAGTTTATGCAGGAGGTCGACGAAACTTTTTAAGATTCTTGATTCGAGGCAATTTACTTGTGCTTGATCAGTTCGTTATCGAGATCTGAAATTTTAAAAACCGCGAATCTTATTCTCATTATATTATTTTTATTAACATTTTGCCATTTTTGAAAATTTACAATTTTATCGGGTTTCTGAGAAAGTAGCAATCATGGCGCACTATGGATTTAAGAAAATATAACAAACTCATTAAAGCTTAGATTAAAATTAAATTAAACGTGTCTTGAATTTAAGAGCGGCGGAATGACACAAAATAATTTATGTTATTAATAAATACTCTAGCTCTTGCAATATTTAAAAAACAAGCAAACATACTTGTCTTTATTAAGTCTTGATACATTAAAACTGTAAAGTTAATTCGTAGTGAAAAAAAACAAGCTGTAATATTTTTAAAGTATGTGCGTCTAAAGTTGGTCGAGCATGAAATACCAGGAATAAAACCAAAAATAATAAATAATAAAGGTCTTTGCTCCTGGAAATAGCTTAATGGATGTTCCATATGCATGCATGAAAGTTGGTTAGGACATGGAAATGCATGGTATACATGCATGGATGGATGAAGACAAACATTTTCTACCTTTTTATTTTATTTTATTTCCATTTAAGCATTTTCCATTCTCCCATTTTAGCCATTCTCGATTTGCCTGTCCTACCTATCTACTTTTCTCTATTTGGTTTTATTCTTTCAATTTACTTTTCTTTTTAATACTCTTTCTCTCATATTTGCCATGTAATTTTTTTTATTAGTAAAAATTTGATGCATAGTTTTAGCCTTTAAAAATGGTTTTCTTTTTAATTAAAAAGTTACTTATAATAAAAAAAGGTTGAAATATAATTATTCTAAAAATACTTATAAAAATATTTAAGACAAAGATTTTCTTTTCTTTTTCTTTTCTTTTCTCTTCCTTTTGTAATTAAAAGAAAATTGTAAAAAAGTATTTATTAAATAATTATCAAATATTAAGGATTTTTTAAAATTATGAGCCACTTATTTTCTGACAGAATATTTATTAATTAATTTACTAAGAAAAAAAATTTTGAAGTTATTTTCATTTCTTATAAAGTGAATGAAAAGAAAATAATATCCACATAAGTTAGAGAACATTCAAGTGGTGGTGGAGCCTAAATACAAGCTCCAACAAAACGTACGATTTATCAAATCCAGCAGTTTAAAACTTCTACATTTCTTTTTAATTTTAAATTTTTTTTTATAATTTTTGCAAAGGTGAAGGTAAAAATAAATTGAATAAAGTAACTGAGAGCAGCGCCTCAAGAAAACGGCACTGTTTCAAGACTTGTCTCCGTCACCGGCTGCGTGGTTTTCCATGCCCACTAATGATGCTTTCTTCACTTCCACCCTCCTCAGTGGCGGCGCATTGAAGGAACGTACAATGCGATGGAGGCGTGAGAGCGCGTAAGAGAGGCATGGGCGGTGTGTGGGAGGAGGGAGGGAACAGTGAAAAGATGCTAGATTTTATCCAAGGGGCAGCGTACGTGGCAGGGAGGGGTCACGTGGGAAGGAGTGCCTACCCAACATCGCCTGCTATGTGGCTGTCTGCCAGGTGGAATTCTCAAAAATTTTCTTTTTCTTTGACGATTCTGTCCTTTTCTTAGAATTTTTCTCAAATTTTGATGATAAATTTTTTTTTGTCAAGATATTAATGGGTCTCATTATAAATTTTTGTGTCTTTTGTAGATCTAATTTTTAAATAAATTAAAAGAAATGGAAACTCACAACATGGTTTCCCTTTTCTTTCAACCTCCTAAATGTACAATTTATTTCCAACTAAAAATTATTACTTATTTTTTTAATTTTTGCTTTAAATATTACTATTTTTAAAATTATTATGTAAACACTTAGGTCTAGGTTAAGTGATAAAGGAAGGGATGAATGTTTGGAAGATCCCAAGATCGGAGTCTATAAAAATAGAGTAGGACAACAATTTGTAAAGAAAATAAAAGAAATCAAAAACAAGAATAAGAAAAGTAGCTTGAGTTTTAGAACCGATTTTTTATTTTTTGTGTTTTATCGTTGAGCATTTACGGCGTGTATTTATATCGTCTTATGGCAGTTGGTTGTCGTTAGTTTAAATGTCACGATTAAACAACTAGTATTTAAATGTGCATACTTCGTTGAATCTTGAATCTTGATAATTAAGGTATTTTATAATTATTAATTTATAAATCTTGAACCTATTATTCTTACCTATGTGTAACTTAAATGATATAATATCCACTAGTCTTCTTTTCAATATATATATATATATATATATATTGAAATACAAATAAAAGAGTGGAATACACGTGGCCATGTCTTGATTGGTGTCATTTAAAAAATCATCAAATCCTTATTTTTAGCTTATGAAGTCATAAAAAAGAAAAAAGAAAAGAAGAAGCCGAAATTTGTGGTGAAAATTCCGAGTTCCAAAAAAAGAGCAATAATAATAAAAGAAAGAGAGGAAAGTGGGTGGAGAAGGTCTCAATGAGCAATGAGCAATGAGCAATGAGAATGAAATAAAGAGCCAAAAATGAAGGAATGAAGGGAGTGAGGAGAGTGTTTGGAGGGTTTCAGGTTTTGGGAGAATCCCTTAAAGCCTGGAATCTGGTTCAATTTCGAACAGACCTGACATTTAACCAAAACACACACCTGTTTTTATTATTTATTTTTATTTTCTTTCTCTCCATCATCATCCTCCAACTTGCATAGAATTGGGTTGTCAATCCCCATGCTTCTCCCATCATCTTCTTCTTTTCTCCAATGAGTATCCCCAACCCACACCCTACATACTCCAACTCCCATAAACCCCCTTTCCCCATTCCCACATCCTTACACTCTTTTCCCATTTAGTAACCCCCACCTAATCATTTTTAGCCACTCTGTTTCCCAGATTTTTCTTCTTTTGATTCTTCAAGTACAAACAAACAAACAAACATCATCATCATCATCATCATTAATGGTAATTGACATGAATAATTTTTGATTTAATCCGTATTCTTTAATTAGTCTTATATGTTATTTAACTATGAATAATTTCAAGTTTAAGGCATCCAATATTTTATTGGTCCAATATTTAGGCAGCGGGTTAAAAAAATATCAGCGTGTCGTTATACATTGACTCACAAAATTTTATTTTTAAAAAAATAAGTTTGATCACCATTTTCAGCCTGTAACTTAAATGCCATTATGTCCATTTATTTAATTGGTCACTCCGAAATTTTAATTCTTTTAAAAAAATCAATGTCTCTCCCTTCACCTTCAACAAATCTAGATGGTTGTTGCTTTGCTGCTCATAGAGAGAGAGAGAGAGAGAGAGAGAAAGAGAGAGAGAGAGAGAGAGATTAGTTAAATGACGTGAGACTAATTAAAAGATCGATCAAATTATAAACTATTCACAGTTAATTACCTTTATTATTATTATTATCTTTTTCTCGATAATAGTGGATGTTAGAGTCCAATTTACCTATCATATTAATTTTATGAAGTTTTAATGTTAATCACTTGACAAAAATGAAGATAACCTAAATCCAGTGAGGGTAAATGTCTTCAATGAAAATTTTTTGGATAAATATTTTTCTTTTGTAAATATGGTGACTCAAATCCAAGACTAAATGCATGTCCCAATACTTAACCAGTGGAGTTTTTCTTCAACCCCACATTAATTAGTTTTTACCCATTTCACTAAAATAAGTATTTAGATTAATATGACGGATCATTCATGTGAACATTGCTTAAGATACCCATGAGACATATTCCAAGATATGTGTCTTCTCATACAATAACTATTGAATCTATACAGATTTTGATCATCTCTCTTTGTCTCGATTCTTTGGACAACAAACAATATTTGCCTAAGATCTCTTTTAACCATTAAAATATAGTTGGGATCCGGCAACAAGCAGTATCCGCTTACAGTATGAGGAATCACATCCTCTACCGTGCCTTAAGGAGACAAATAAACATGATAATCTTGTAATGCTATCTAACACCATAAAAATGCATGAGTAATAATAACTCCATATTGAAACAATATCAAAAATGTCTAATTAATGAAACCTGTGAACAGAAAATGAATGATTTAGAGCTTTGCTGATATGTTCAGAGAAATTAATAATTTGGAATGAAAAGTGACCCAATGACCAATGACCAAAGCATTATAATGGGTGATTAAAAGAAGTGAGAGTGTAGCTTTAGTAGTAATAAGAAGGGACAAAAATCCAAGTGGGGATGGGGGATGGTGTTTTTCTGTGTTTCAAGCATCCATTGTCATACCCACACTGGCTTTGAAGGACACAGACAACAGTTGTGTTTCTTAGAAACCCCATAAAAGAAAGACACTGGAAGCTACCAAAGGGCTCATCTTCCAACATTAATATCACCTAATCTTCCTCTCACCCCCTATAATTCTTTCCCCCCCTTTGGATTTCCCATTCTTATTTGTTGGTGGGGTATAAGTATAACAATTTTCAATTAGATTTTCAGGAAAATCTGATTGGAGTATACAGTTATGATAAGTACTTACTCCAAACCTTTTAGAAAGGCTCCATGACCCTGATATAGGTTTTAAAGCTTTAGTGAAGCACTAAATTTGTTATGTCTACTGATTTGTTTAATATTTGTTTGATAGTGATTTTAGAAAACGCTTTTAATGATTTTGTTGTGATTCGTGTAACAATGATGATTTGAAATAAAGAGAGAAAACAAGAAGGGTTTAGTTATAAAAATTTCGTTAAGCGTGAGAGCAGAGTTTCTGTGGATTAAATGATTTATCTCTTAAAATGCGTATGGTCTAGCAAATTTAATAAAAGCGCGTATACCGAAATAATCCTTTATCTCTTAGTTTTATAATTAGGCAGCAAAGAAATACATTTTTACGTTGTTAATGAAATATTCACACATCCATGAAACGACGGCTAGTTTAATCTGAGCAGATATATAAAGAAGGTGTTTATAATAACCTTGTATAATACCAATTTATAAAATAAACTACTTTACCCAAGTATGAGTCAGCGTGCCATGATAGATTTGTTTTTAAAATCATTATCCAAACATAGTAGCATAATTGTGGGTCTAATATTTTTTTAACTCCACCAAATGGTAAACTAATTTGAAAACTTTTATTGGGTTTAATAATTGATGATGGGTTAATAATGGGTTTGTCTTTTACTGAAAATCCACCTGTCTTGTAAGCTAACTGCCATTTTGACCACATGGCTCATATAATCTCCAAATTGAGAATGGTGGGCCCCTAAATTGAAATTGCAAGAACTGGACCATCTAAGCCTGTACTAACACTGACTATGAACATTTTTGGATCACATGAGTAATGAACCTAAACTTTCCCGTTATCTAATCATATCTTCTTGTTAAAAATGCAAATAACTTTATATAATAATAAGACTGTCAATAGAATGAGATAGATGTTAGCTATGCTCGATGAGATAGTCGAGAATCTTTCATAGGCTTATGTGATCTGGTCGAATCCACGCTAGATACAAATTATGTTTTGTGATTGAGTTTTATCGATCTTGTGATTTTTCTTGTCACTATGATTTAAAATCATCTTTTATTTGTGTATGAAAAAAAAGATAAAGGTGCTACCTACTGAGGAGACCATGGAGTTAAAGACAAAGAAACCCCAACAAGGATAAATCCTTAAACACGTACCATTTTTTGAAAAAAATCAAAATCAAATCAATTGATATTTATGAATTTGTACTTGTTTCTTCTAATAATTGATTTGGGTAAATGTGAAACTTTAATGGGATAATGCAGAAACATCTTAGATTTGGCCAGGACGTGCAGAAATTAAGATGTATAGCTTGAAAGGAAAAGACAACCCAGGAGAGAAGCGGGTGGGGGAGGGGGGGATTTGCCACGTGTCAGGAGGGGGGTGGAGGAGGGACAGAGAGGTGACGACAGCTGTGGGTGAGCAGAGCACACCCTTCTGGGACGACGTAGTAGTCCGTGCTCTGTGCTACGCATGCGTGAGCTCTGACGTAGCAGAGTTTAGGGTGTGTCTGGCACGTGACGCGTCACTTAGGAGAAGCCCTCTCTCTCTCTCTCTCTTTCTTCCCCCTCCAAACCTCACCTCTCATAAATAATTGCATGCAGATGCAGCACTCATGTGGACCGTACGATTTGAAATTTAATATGCATAGTTTTGACTATTTCTAATAATAATATATATATATTATTTAAACAAATTTATTATATCATATAAATTGACTATGAAACTAAGTAGGAGGGGGTTTATTATTTTGGCAAATTAAATGATCCAAATGCCTCACACTCCAACTCCAATTAATACCTATCTGCAGTCATAGTCATAGACCCCTATATCTCCCATAAGGTAGGGTTCTTGGGCTTTGTTCAGATAGCACCCATAGAAGACTATTTTAACTATACAACTCATGCCATATTTAGATTAAGCCTAATCGAATACAAGAAGGATTACAAACCACACAGCAAAAGCTTTGCTTCATAGCTCGAGTGGAATCCATTGATTAGATAAATATCCTAATTATCTCACTTACATGTTTTTGATGACATAAATGTCTCCCTATGGAAAGAGTAGTTAAATTTTCAAATGTTTAAAAACATAAAGAGAGAAGGTATAAGTTCAAAATTTGAATGGCAGGAAAGGGTAAAAGATTAAAAGAAGAAAGGAGGGTGGGTACATGAAATGGAGATGCAGAATGGATTGAGGTAGGTTGGTAGCAGTAGCAGTAGCAGCACACGAGAGAAAGAAAGGAGAGAGAGGACTGACAATTAGAGGAGTAAAGGGACGGTTAATAGCAGCAGAACATACATCATCTCTTCTTCCCCCACACCCTCCGTTTTTGGGAGGCGTCAAACCTCTGACTTCACCCCCACCCTTTGCTCCCACTTTGAATTCTCTCTCTCTCTCTCTCTCTCTCTCTCTCTCTCTCTCTGCTAACATTATTATTATTATTATTATTATAATTCTTTTGTCCGGAGAGACAAAGCTGGGATGAGCGCATCTGACATCAGCTAGCCCTATCAAAAGCATCAGGCACAGGAAGGACCTCCTGAATTCGGAGTCCTAAACAAGTTGACAAATTCATCGAAGCAAAAACCCCCAAGTACAATGAAACTTTATGTGGGTTCAGTGTATTTAGTATTATTGTACATCACCAAAAGAGCATTATATAAAAATAAAAATAAAAACTACTGACTTGGGAAGAAGCTGGGCAATTGGGGGGAGGGGGGGGCCGTAAGTCATTAACTAAGGGTGGCAGAAGGGAAGGGGAAGGGGAGTGAAGGTGGGTGGGTACTATAAGTAAATGAAGGCTATTATGAACAGATGATGTCACATTAGTCATCGTTATTTTTACCCATTTGGTGGGTTTGCTTCTTAAACAAGTCATCATCAGCAGAGTCTCACAGAAGCTGAGTGAGAGACCTTCCTTACTGCATTTAGTCAAAATGGGTCTTCCTTTTTGAACTCAGATCATAGGATGCGTAGAAGAAGAGTCAAAAGAGAAAGAGGGTGGAGGAGGATGGTGATTTAATGGCATCTCCACGTGTAGTGGTCAACACCCCTCACCACTATCTTCCTCGTTTCTTCTATCAAATTCTTAAAGATTCTCTCTAACCACCTCACTCCTCCCTGATAGCAGTGTCTCTAAGAGGTGTGTGTGCTCTCTCAGTTATATATATATGCAATAATTAAAAAGAGGCCCTCTTCTCCTCCTCATTTGCCTCATCTTAGGCTCCACTCACTCCTGAGTACTTTGACACACACACCCCAACCCCAGAAAATGAGCTGATTGAGCAACAACCCCGAACTAACACAACAACGAAAGACCAGGAGGATGAGTCAGTTTCCTTTGAGATCCTTTTCTCACTGTCTCTCTCTCTCTGACTTTCCCCAACGGACAGTTTCAGTTTGCTTCCATCTTTGGAAAAACTACCTAGAATACAGAGTTAATTAACTCTCGGACAGTAACAAAGGAAGGAGGACAACAAGAAGATGGCATGCATTAATTCAAGATTGGAGGAGGCTTGTTTTCCAATGATTCATCATATTGGGCTATCCATGAAAATCTGCTGCTTTCTTAAGCTTCACTATTCTACCGATTGTAGACATGATGTTGATAAAGTGGAATAAAGGAAGCTAGACTAATAATCTAAATGGAATGATTGCCCAATCTTTGTTTTCATACTCCTGGGGGGTTTTCAGAATCAGTGTCATTTGGACTAGACTTCCCAGTCCCAACTCACCAACATATTCATAAATCTAAACAATATGAATTCTACCTCTATATTTCCCAGAAAGAACTACTACAGGAGGATAACCAATATGAAGACTGAGCAGAGTAGAATATTAGATCAATCTATATTCTATAATAGAGAATCCCTTTAAACATGCAGGCTCTCATGCCCTAAATCTAAACAAAACTAGTAGTCAGGTAATCAAACTCATCCCAGAGAAGATGCACAATTGGTTTTCATCTTGAGTTTGATTAGCACAAAGAGCACAGTGATCATGGCAATTCAATATTTTAAGGCATATGCTTTGCATTTTCTAATAGTTTTTTTTTTTTTTTTTTTTTTTCATCCTTACAGCCATGATTCAACTAACCAATTCAATATTTTCTCATGATGAACACCATTGTACTATATCCTCTAAGCCAAATTCCTTAGCAAGCACTTGAGAAGGAGCCAGGCTCTCTTTTATAATCTCGCATCCAATAAGAAGAGAATGTAATAGCCTGCTTGTATCAGTATATTATATGATGCCTCAGATGGAGGGAAGTGGAGAGTTCTCCAAGCATTGGTTCTCTGCCCTCAGTTGTTCTAGACAACAAATTCATACATATGATGCATTTTTGCCTACACTCCAGTACCCATGCTTTTGCTTACTTAGTATCCTACAGTCTCAAAGCCCTATAGAGGGGTTCGAGATTTGATTACTTTCAAGAAATTTATTCTCAAAAATTTAATTCAGTCTGGTGTTTAATTAATCACATTAAACAAAATAATACTTGAACAAGCAAGAGTAAAGTTCAGGATCCAACCAGTGGGGGGGAGCATTCAAACTCTTCTACAACAAGGTGAAGAAATAATGCATGCCTACAGAAGAAGCCAATATTCACACAATTTGATTGTCCATTGAGATCAATTCTAAAAATTCTCTATCTTTTTGTGAATAGGTTTCCAGAACTTCCCTCTCCTAAATTATCTACTCAGATACCAAGAATGCCAAATCTTTCTTCCTATGGAATGAAGAAGAAAAAAAAAAAGCATCCACATTCATACCATCAAGAAGGAATCCCAGAAAAGGAAAAAGGAGTGGATGAGTGCATGATTAACTAGTATTTTACTCACGTGTACAATCCACTCTGACAAAGGATTGATCAAATCTCTGAAAAATTTCAATGAAAAACAGTTAAATCTTACAAATTCCTCATTAGGAAAGAACTCCTAACTTCTTCTGCTTCTAAAATTCCCTCCACCTACCCCAAGACTTTAGCTGACTAATGGGCTATTTACAAGAAAAGTTAAGATACAAATACAGACTGATTCACAATCCTCTCCACTTAAAAATCAAGCAGAAATCAAATCATCTTACACCATCATTAAGCAAAACCTCTAAACCTTATAGGGCAAGCCTGAGAATACTTTTACAACCCACAATTGGAGACCTTACCCAAGCTGTTGGCTCATTAACAGGAGAAAATTTTTTTGATAAGCATTAACAGGAGAAATTCCCATTTAGATTTAATCATCTCTGCACAATCAAAGCCAAAGGACACTAGCCCAAAAATTATAATATGCAAATCCTTGCTGTCTCCAGGATAGAAAACCTTGTTTCAAACTCTAAAAGATGAAATCTAAGCATTTTGAAAGGCAAGCAAAAATTGATAGGTAATTTGTCTGTGATTCAAGCTAGCTATATTATAAAATTGGAGTGAACAAACAAGATTCAGACATTCAAACGGTCTGAGTCTCTCCTCAAAGCAAAAATGCTAAAGAAATCACTTTCACCCGCCTTTTTCCTAATATCTGCTCTTTATCTCTTTACAAACAGACAACAAACAGCATAAATTCTCTAACTAAACACTCTCCAACAGAAAATCACCTCAACATAACTCTTTTAATTTGATTTCATTTATTTTATACCCTTTCGATATCACGTATGTGAACAGTTTCAGGGTCTAAACATTACCCAACCCAAACTTTCACCTTGTCCTCAAGGTGAAATTCAGGAAGCTTGGGGATAATGGGGGAAGAGTGGCGACTCCCCGTGCCATCCAAAGCTGAGATATGTGGGAAAATGGGTGGATGGTGGCGAAAGGAGGGAGTTGTAGCCGATAGGCTACCTGGCCAATGCACTGCAGCACTGGAAAAGGACCGTAATACCTAGCTGTCAACTTCTCATTTCCTCTTCGAGCCAAAGACTGCTGGCAGTAGGGCCTAAGCTTTAAAAAAACCAAATCACCCTCCTGAAACTCCTCATGGTGACGCTTAGAGTCTGCATAGGTCTTCATTTTTTGCTGGGCTCGCAAAACATGCATCTTAGGTCTTCAAAGCAGCATCACGGTCTCTAACAACTGGTCCACAGCTTAAGCTAGAGATGTCCCCTTGTCATAGCAAAGGATGGGTGGCAGGTCTCTACATTGTGGAGGTGTGAGTAGGATGTCACTTGCTATAATATTCAGCCCATGGAAGCCAGTAATGCCACTGCTTGAATCAGTCGATCTTGAAACTATTAAGATACGTTTCAAGGCGCGATTGATTAAACCCACCTCTATCAGCCCATCTGAATGAGGGTGAGTACATGATACTCCTCCTAAGAAGGTGGATCTTTCGGGCTTAAACAGCTCGCTCCAAAAAATTACTCAAAAATATATGATCCTGGTTTGATGTGTAGAGACTAAGGGATCCCTTGAGAGACCCACACAAATTCCTTTAGAAAGCATATGTGGAGCTTTGGACGTATTTGTTCTTTAAAAAAAAGTATTACCTAAAATAGTTTGAAATGAAAATAATCTTGCAAACTGTGATGTGTGAGCGGTAATGGCGTGATCCTTGGCTCTGACATTGAAATTTTTAAGTTGATCTTCTGGAGTTCACGACTCGGCATTACAAATGTTTTGAAATTTTTTTAAGTTAATGTCACAATTACTGACTGAGGCATTACAGTTCACGGACTAGTTTGGGCTTTATTTTCATTTTCAAACTATTTTAGATATTATTTTTTGTAAAAAAACTAAATATGTCCAAAACTCAAAATATGGGCTATTTTCACTATGGAGAAGGGATGTTTTAAAAGGCAATGAAATTGGCATACTTGCTCAGGCGATCAACCACTCTAAGATTGCATTGCCAGCCATCGGAGCGGGTAGACCTTCAATAAAGTCAGGGTGACCTCATCCCACATGATGCGGAATAGGAATGAGTCGTAGTAGTCCTTCTGGTGAGTATATAATACTACTCAATTGGCAGATGCAGCATTCTTGAACATATTTCAATATAGCCTTCTATGCCTTCCCAGTACATCAGCAGCCAGTTGCTAGTATGTCTTGAGTTCCCCAGAATGCCTCTAATGGGGAGCTGAGGTGTCTAAGATGGTGGGGAAATAGGCCTAAGAATGCTTGGGGATGACCGACCTGTCTTTAGTAATATAAAACTCCATGATGCACTGTTATAATTTGGGGACTGTGTTCGGGCTCAATGCCAGCTCATGTGAGAGCAGGAAGGGGTCTACCACCAGCTCAGTGCATAGGGCATTCAGTGCCTGTAGGGGTTGTTAAAGAGAAGTGCACTCCATGGAAGAAAGGACCCTGGACAGCGCATCAGCCAATCGGTTGCTAGCCCCTGTACAGTATTGGATGTCAAAGTGGTATGCCATTAACTTAGTGACCCATTTTTGGTAGTCTGCTCCAACAACACGTTGTTTTAAGAGAAATTTGAGGCTCTATTGATCAATGCGAACCACAAACCTTAGATCAAGAGATACAACTTCATTTTAGTGCTCAGCAAATACTATGCCATCAATTCCTCACTTAAATGGATTTCTACAGTGCTTGGACTCCAAAATGGTGACTGAAGAGGTAACAGGCCTTTCCCCTTGCAAAGTACAACCCTAGGCCATTTCTGATAAATACTGTTTCAATGTCAAATATGTTTAGAGAAGTCTAACAGCTAACATAGAACTTGGTTAGGGCTTCACTTTAGAACTGGAATGATATAGTAGCTTCAGAGTCACCCAAACTGATCCTTCTTTAGCTGAGGAATCAATTAGAAGCAATGTAGAGCATAACCAACAATAAACATACGATAATAGCCTATCCTTCCGTCCCAGCTCGCTAGTTAGTGGGAGTTGGCCAGTCCATCATAGCCTGGTTAACGTTTGCCCTCCGTTCACAGTTATATTCACGACCGAATAATTGATCTGTTTTCTAAATTCGGGTTTCTTACCGTTGGCATAAGAGTTGATGTGGGAGAAGGACTGCCAGTACCATGAACCAGATGACTCATCTTCTGATGGAGACTATACACTAATATAATAAATAATATTAAAAATACCAATACAAATTTTGCAAGAGAGGCCGAAAGACATCGTTCATCAATGATGAAAAGTTCAGAAGCATTTGTGTGACAAAAACCATGACTATAAAAATTTGTAGTATACCGATCATAGTCACGAAAGTTATGTTTGGCACATCCCCATGTTTGGGTTCTCCGTTTACATCGATGCCCGATCCCACTTGTCATATAATGGTAGCAAAACATTCCCTCATTTATTGTACTTCTGACTCCATCAATTGCCAGATTTGGCTAGTTAGGCGTTGGTTTGTAGCAAAGCTAGTGGAGGAATGGTGTTGCCTAGAATTGTCGACACTAGAGCGTGATGTTGGAAGTCCTTGTAAGGACATTGGGTTTGGGCCCCCTTTTTTTCTTTCCATTAAATGAATTTTGGCCTCTATTTTCTGGGCCAACTCCATGGCCCGACCCAATGAGTTGGGTTCAAAAACCCTTAGTTCTGCTGCAATCTCTGGTCGAAGACCACCAATGAACTTTCCCACCACCAAGTCATAGGAAATATTTTCCAAAGGTGCCTATGTCTAAATGACAAGCTGGCGATATTCTTCTGCAAGCCATCTTGTTTTCGATGCCAACTTCATTGCTCATAAAGGAACCTACAGGTCATGCGAAGCGTCGGGCTTGATAAAATCCATCTCTTCCCACAACACCATCGACCGCCTTTTGCTTTCCCATTGATACCACAGGAGGGCATCTCCTTTGTAGCTGATGATTGCCACTTCAAGTTTCTCATCGTTCGATAGGTGATAGAGTTGGAAATACTTTTTGCTTTCAAGATCTAACCATCAGGGTTCTCTCCATCGTTTCTGCGTCTTGATTCTGTGATCGCAAATCATGGCAAGCAAATGAAATGGGGAAGGAACCCTCTGGCCTCTATGCCCCCTGTGATCGGATTGAGTTCCTCTTTGGCTTTTCTAGTGAGTAATGAGCGGTGGTGATCGCATGAGTATTTTTCTTTGCTGCCTTTTTTTTTGATCGGTTAAGCAATATATTGACGAAAAGAACCCAAAAAGGCTCTCGAAAAGTACACTAAGGAATTATCTCTGAAAAGGGAATCTCTATGAAAAAACCCTCAAACTCACCTATACTGACAACGCCAAAATCCACCAACAGATCTTTCTTATTGCACCTTTAAAAGCGCTCGAGCTTCATTGATCGTGAAGTTTGCTCCTTTAGTGAGCCCATGTCACCTTGAACTCCGGCTACTACTTCTTCCAAGTTCTCCACACGCTAGGTTGCGGATTTTCCATACTCAAGGATCGTGCTTTGATACAAAACTTGATAGGCACAAGCAAAATTGGCGGGAGTAATTATGCATGATTCAAAAATTTGGCTATATTATGAAATTGGAATGAACAAACAAATTTCCAGACATTCAAAAGTGCGGAGTCTCTCCTTAAACAAAGCGCTAAAGAAATCGCTCATCACCTTTTCTAGCTCACTCTCCCTCCTTTAAGCAGAGAACAAAGCAACATAAATTCTCTAGCCCAGAAAAACTTTTTATACTCTCCATAACTTGAGAAAAATGCCCTTTTCATACCTCTTCACAATTCTAGAATTTAAATTTGACTACTTACACTTACCCTTACGTCTTGTGTATCGAACTTGATTTGAGATGCATGTCATAGATAATTGAAGGGAAAAATTGTATGTTTCATTGATCACAAATCTTCTATTTATACCTCTGAAATTCAGTCCACAAACCGAATAGGAAAGAATATGACGTTTTCCCTTCCTCTTTCCTTTTCCCAACTAGTTTATAATTCTACAATACTATAATACTCCTGAGTTGGAGGCGTAGATGTTAATCATGCTGACTTGTTACAAATCTGTGACTCGATCCCCACTCAAAGGTTTTGTGAATATATCTCCTAATTGTTATCCAATCTTTACATATCCTATAGAGATCAACCCCAACTGGATCTTCTCACGAACAAAATGACAATCTATCTCAATATGTTTGGTCCATTCATGAAATACCGGGTAAGATGTCATATGCATAGCAGTTTGGTTATCACTCCAAAGCTTCGCTGACACTAAAGTTACAATACCCACTTCCCGTGATAAGCGACATATACGCAGTTTCCATCTGACATGGCCTAAGCTTTTGCTGCGATTCCGCACTAGATCGCGAAACAACGCTTTGCTTCTTACTCTTCCATGAATCGATTTCCTCAAAAAAACCGATATCTACGAGGTAGATCTCCTATCTTCCTTAAGATCATGCCCAAACCTATCGGAAAAAGCCTTCGATTGATATCCATTTTCTTATATAATATTCACGTCAGGAGCTTCTTTCAAATAGCATATGGATGTCTTTCTACGACCTACCGATAACCATGGGAGATGACATATACTGACTCAAAACACTTATGAATAAGCAATATCCGGCGAGTTACTGTAAGATAATTCAATTTCTCAACCAATCTTCTGTATCTCTCAGGATCTTCAATAAGTCTCCTTCCTTAGTGATTTGCACATTAGGAGTCATAGGAGTACTACACGGTTTGGCACCCAACTTTCCCGTCTTAGATAACAAATCGAGAACATATTTCTGTTGAGATAACATAATTCTCTACTTACTTCTCATGACTTCAATACCCGATAAATGCTTAGAGCATTACCGTCGGCTGAGTGGGCGAGAAACGTGAAGAAAGAATTTACCAAAGATTATATCTCTACTGGGTCGCTCTGATGATGAAGCCGATATCATCCATTACCTTTACCACTAGAATAATACGGTGGAATTCTTATTGAAAATGGATGGCGGACTTACTCTTCTACATGCCCAGATGTCTCATTATCATTGAATTTGTCAAGCCAAAGCGCGGGGGTACTGTATTCCAGACATATAGGGAGGTTTCAGCGGCGACAAGCGCCCTTCTTTCTCTCCATGAACGACAAACCTCGAAGGTTGTTCAGTATAGCTTTTCACCAGGAATCTCCATGTAGAAGGCATTCTTGATATCAAGGTAATGTAATTACGTCTGGAAAGCGTGAGAAATAAGCAGGCGGACATATGTAGAACATTTCTGAGGGAGAAAAAGTATCAAAATAATCGACTTCATAAGTCCTAAGCATGGCCGCAGCATGAAGCAGACCTTGATCTAACCTTGAACCCATCCCGAGTGAGCTTGACGCGAGCACCTAGCCAAGCTGACCAATAGCCTTCTTACTAGTAGGAAAGGCCTTTCAGTCCCACGATACCATTATCGAAAAATCCTAAAAGCACCGCATTTCATCCATCATAGCACTACGTCAACCAGGGTGAGATAAAGCCTCACAGACAGTGTTAGGAAAAGAGATAGAATCAAGAGATGCAATAAAGGAACAAAAGGAAAGGCGACAAATAGTTTATAGAAACAAGCGAAAGAGATTGGGTAAGCACAGTGGCGTTTACCTTTACGGAGGCGATTGAAAGATCATCATTCGGCTGGATTTGATGGCCAGAAAGCGGCGATATTAGATAGAATGGAGAATAAAGCGAAATTATACGGTAATGGGAGGCAGGAACGAGGCGGAAGTAGGAGCGGTGAACGGTGAGAAATAGTGTACTAATAAGTAATCACCCTCCCTTGACTGGTAATATGGGGAGAAGAAACGAGTGGTATCAAAGAATGTAGCATCGGTAGACACAAATAACGATCGAAATTGGGGCAATGCCCTATACCCTTTTTGAACACGAGAATATCCCACAAAGATACACTTTAAGGACTTCGGATCAAGTTTAGAGACTTGAGGATGGACATCCCGAACAAAGCATGTGCATCCAAATACCTTGGAATCAATAGGGACCCCCTTTCCCCTTATCTTTTTGTGATCGTGTTGGGCGTTAAAGCGCAGGTTGTAGATAAAATGTCTTGTGGATGGTAATTATCTTTCTGGGTGCAAAATTGCAGATAGGGATGGGGACGGTTCTGTTATCTCTCACTTGCTCTATGCCGATGATACTTTGTTGTTCTGTGGTGCCAACAAAGATCAGCTGAAATTTCTGAGTTGGATTCTGATGTGGTTTGAGGCTTTAGTAGTTATGAGGATCAATCGCAAGGTGAGATTTTATCCGTTGGTTCGGTTGACAACGTCTGAGGAGTTAAGCGGCTGAACTTGTGATTGCAATGGGATTATTGGCTCCACCGCCTCTTCATACTAGGTCTCCCCCTTAGGGCTAATCATAAAGCTTTGGGGGCAGGATCTGATGGAAACGAGTTCGGGGCAGGGTTAACATATGAAATCACGTTATATTTCTAGGGTGGTAGGCTCACGTTGATTCAAAGTACCTTATCGAACCTTCCGTATTGCTTATCTTTATTTAGGAATGCGGGTTTCGATACGTTAAATTTGGAGAATCAAAAAGGATTTCTATGGGTGGGGTAGTCTTGTGAAAAGACTCATCTTGTAAATTGGAAGGCGGTTTTGTCTGAGAGAAAAGAAAGAGGGTCTTGGCTTGCGTAGATTTTCCATTCTCAACAAAGCATTGCTGAGCAAATGGTGTTGGCGTTTCGCTAATGAGAGGGATTCTCTCTGGAGAAAGGTTATTAGTAGTAAGTTCGGTGAAGACTCTGGGGGTTGGAGTTCTGGCAATATCAATGGTGGTTTTGGGGTTGGTTTGTGGAAGGAAATCAGAAAAGAATAGCTGACTTATCCGAAATACCACTGCGCCCTTGAAATGGGAGAAGGATTAGCTTTTTGGAAGGATGTTTGGTGTAGTAGGAGCGTTGAGTCTCGGGTTTCCAATTTATTTGATTGCTTGACCCCGAATGCTAGGTGTGTGATTTGTGGGACAAAGGGCAGAGGTTGGGTACAGGATCCGTCTTTGCCGTTCTTTTGTAATTTGGGAAATGGAGGAGGTGGATAGGCTTTTACAAGTCACATATAGTAAACATATCGAGACCTCCGGGAGGAATGAAATCCTCTTCAGAACTAAAATGTCTTTAGCGTATGTCAAGATTGCTAGTGCTCTCCTCAAAGTGGATTTTCATTTCCTTTCCGATTTGATCTATCTTATGAAATGGCTTCTTAGTAAGGAGGCTTCATGGGGAAAAGTGCTTACATTAGACCAGCTCAAACGTCGTGGGAGAGCTCTCGCTAACCGTTGTTTCCTTTGTGAAGAGGATGAGGAGGACATAAATCATCTGTTACTTCACTGCAAAAAGGCCAGAATGCTCTGGGACCTTTTCTTGTCGATAGTTAGGCTCGTTAGGTTTTAGTTCGATCATTAATTGCTCACTTTCTTGGCAAGGGGCTCCGATTGGAGTAAAAAAAACGAAAAAAATATATGGATTCTTTGCCCCTTTATGTGTCATTTTGAATGTATGGCATAATAGGAACATGTTGGTTTTTGAAAATAGGGCTGCCGGATGGAGAACCGTTTATCTTTTGAGCAAGTTGAGTCGCGAATACTCATAGTGTTGATAATCCCAATTCATTGTGGTGGATTTTGACTGTTTAGGGTGTAGGTAAAGTTTTGTTAAGTTTGACGCGTATTATTTTACCTTATATATTCTGTTCTGACCCCTTGTGCCTTGTTGTGTGCATCGGCTGGGCTGCAAGGCCTTGATTGATGGTTGTCCTTTGTCTTTTATGTTTTACCTTCTAAGTTATCTTTAATAACCGCCATTATTATGATTTGGAACCTTATTTCTTGGAATTTCTTTATTAATATATTTAACATTGATGAAAAAAAAAAGAGCGAGTAGACCATCACATTAATTAAAAAGCAGTAGTGAGAATGTTAGCCCAAAATGTTTAAGGTTATCCGGCTGAATAAAAAGGGCTCGAGAGTCTTAAGAAGATGTCTATTCTTTCTCTCGACTATCCCATTAGAGAAATTGTATCAACATAGAGTTTGATGGAGAATCGTGACACCGCTGAAAAGGGCTAAAGATTTTATGAAATATTCCTTGGGTTATCACTCCTCAATCATTCACAAACAGGACGAGAGTAGTTTGATTTCAAGCAAAACGATAAAATGAGAAAAAGCTACAGAACAAGCTGTTCATTCAGATAAAACCAAGTTGAGAGAAATCGTCAACAAAAATATAAAAATACTTAAACCTATGGGAGACCTGGCTGGATAGGACCCCGAGCATTTGGATGAACTAATTGAAAAGGAGAGAGAGAAACCATTTATTGACTCCCCAAGGACTCCTGTCATGTATGATGGGAAAGCATCATATTGACACGACTCACGGTTCGTGAGGATCTAGACTCAGCGAGAATATGACTGCCTTGATAGAGAAAGAAGGATGATCCAAGCGACAATGTAATTCGAAAGGGGTAACAACTCCAGGACAAGTAACAGACTTTGGCACCTCTTGTTTCAGGATAAAGATCCACAGGACTGCGTCCTGCGATAATCGGCTTATGAAAGATCACGAATCAAACAATAATTAGGAAGAATGAGAATCATAATTAAATTAATACGAGTGAGTTTACTCATATAAAGTGAATAAAGAGAATTGTAGTAGCTTCAGAAGCATGGTGAAATTGATTAGAGTTGGATGAATTGTCTCTGACCTAAAGACACAAGATGTTGACCCGTCTTTGCAGGATAACGATGAGGTAGAAGGTGATGACGTGGTAAATAAACTGAGGTACTTGCAATGTTGGGCTTTAGTGGCTCGAGTCGATGGCGTATGGAGGACAACGAAAGAAAAATGTCTTGAGCTTCTGGGACTCGGCGGTGTGTGTGGCGTGAATCACGGACTCAGAGTAGTTTACGGTAATGAACATATTGAAATCTTCGATTTTATTCTGCGACTTCCTCTGATTTTGATGTATATTTATCTCTTTGGAATTATATAATAATAAACACCTGACTCCTCTGAGGGTTTTAAATGTTGATAAGCCCAAGCCGAGATCTAACTCAAAATAAAGCCCCGTCTAACTTCAAGCAGGCAGCTGAAAATCGAAAATGCAAAAACTAGGATTGTGCAGGAAAAAGTTCTGAACCACAGAAAAAACATCACACAGATAGTTTAGTCTGGCAAAACGCAGTGAGAGTTGGATCTCAGCAAATACCGAAAAAATAAAGCCTAAGCAAAGGCAACGAGCAAAAAAAAGGAAGAAACCTTTGTGTGACTTAGGCCCGAGAAGAAAAGTAGTGGGAGCCATCGGCTGACCCGGCTGACAGAAAGGTGAAATCAGGTGGCCGGAATGTTCTCCAGCGGTCTGAAGATGCGATCGCACATGGTGCAGCGTGGAGTGGGCTCTTCTTGGAGATCTCACCGCCCAGATGGGTAGTGGTGTGCGGTCGGGTGGGGTCACACGCCCAGGAGATGGTCGCCAGGAAAAGTTCTTGGAGTTGTGTGAAGTCGATCTGGGTTTTCTCCACGATTTTCGCATTGCCCCTTGCTGATGGTCTGGACTAGGCTCGATAAAGTGCCAATCATAAATAATTGAAGGGAAAATTTGTATTTATTGATCACAATAACTGTTATATATGAACAATTCACAAGCAAATAGGGAAAATATGAAGTTTCCTAACTCTATATATTTGCTTTTTAATTTGGTTTCAATTACTAATCTTATAGAGATTACAACACATTTTGATTCTGAATGTAATTTTGACATATGATATAACACGAAAACATTAAACAACATAAACCATAGCGAGTTTGAATTAAGAATAATCATTTAGTGCCATAATAATTTCAATCCACATAACCAATTCAATAAACAAAGCATATTCATGTTTAATTACTCAAATGAGCTCATTTGTTTAACTTGTTTGCTTAATCATCTCTTTAACATATAAATTTGTTAATTTTATATACTTAAAAATTAAAGGCATATTTTTAAAAAAAATTGAATATAAAGCTAGTGAGGAATCGTAGAATATTCTTAGAATATCCTCTAATTTATTCCACTGCTTTCTAAACAATATTTTCCCTTCCTTTTTTATACTTGATTTATTTCCTTTTATCTTGATGGCCATATAAGTAGGTAGGGCCCGTAATGTTCAATTCATTCGATCAATAAGAAAAGCATCATTTTAACATATTAACTATATTTTAATATGGAGGTTAGTAGGGCTTGTAGTAGTTTCCAATTCTAACTGACTTCCTTGCCAATGGTTGTCTTGATGCAGCCGTCACAACCATCGTCTGAAAGCTCAAAAATCCTCAGCCATGGGACCTTAACAATGGAAAAACTCTTGGGTGAACTTTTAAACTGACTTCTCGTTTAAATGACGACCCCACCATTGGGTTAAAGTCATCACTTTATCTCTTGGTAGCAACCGGCGGCTTGACCAATGTGTCTTTGCGCACGTGACTTCTCCTCTATGTGACATACGCACTGGTGTGGGTGGTGCGTGGCCTAGTCGACCGCCTTCTCGACTTGGTCGTCCCTCAGCTGATCCCTCCAGCCCCCTTGGTTTCTCCATTTGAGGTCTGCATCTAGGATTTTTGCCCTCTTTTCTCTTCAATATGCTATGAAACCCTAGATTTATGCATATTTACGTAGCCTATCTTGCTCTGATATTGTTCTATTTTCCAAGCCTCAATAACATCAGAACTTCTGCCTTCACAGTGCATTTTTGTAGCCTGAGTATTTGAAATTCTTTCTTGCTAATTTATAGTTTACCACAACTGTGTTGAAAAAGCCGAACTTTTCTTCTTTTAGATGCGGAACTCCCGTGATAACTATCAATTGACTCGAGGAAGTGATAACTATCGAGTCTTGGGCTGAGTCACAATTACATTGCCGTTTTTCTTTGAAATGTTGGCTGAAGATGTCCTCAGCTCCCAGTCTAGTGTTGAAGAAGATAAGCGTCCTCGAGTAGGCGGAAACATGACATTTACCATGTAACATTCTTATTGATTATAAAGGCCAAAAACCGACAATCTTGGGGATTATCAGACATGTCAGCCCCTTTGGACTGAGCGAAATTGCTGTCTGATGATGTTCAGCGCCTCTTGTGTCATCTCCTCTGATAGTCTGGAAGCCGACGCGTGTGGGGTGATATCTTTCGCTGTTGTGAATGTTTGCATTGAAAAATGACCACTTATCACAATCCTACCCAGTCCGCGATGCGAGACCTACTTGTCCAACGCGGATCAAATGCATGTCGCCACTGCTTCATTAAACTTGGCACAAGTTTGTGACATCGGGAAAGCGGATCTCGCTAACTACCGACCTTTGTGACATTTTGCGCCGATTATTCGCCATTTCATCCCGCGGTGACTCAGTCGGCCTCAGGTTTCCAATGAGGATTCGACAAACTAGCACTCCTCTCACCTCGCATTAGATTCAGAGAGAATGTCGTTGGCCGACAAGCGACCTCATTGTACCTACTATAATAGACCGGGTCATATTCAAGACAAGTGTTATTAGAGACATGGTCCTCCGCCTCGCACTTCTCATGTCGCCCAGTCTTCTGAACCGGCGACTAAGGATCAGTCACCGTCTCCATCTCAGGGAGTGGCTCTTACGCCTGGTGAATATGAGGAGTTTCTTTGCCTCACCCGTCTGCAATCTGCTTCGCCGCTGTTGCCCAAGCCAGGTAATGTACCTCTGCTGTCTTACACACTCTTTTAGTCCGTGGATTTCTGGATCCAATGCATCCCGATCATCACAATGGTAGGATCTTCTCTTCCTTACTATCCCACTTCCCCCTTCCTACGATTACTTTGACTAATAGGACCTCTTATGTGAAATCGTCGGATCTACATCCCCCCTCCCATCTTTACCTCTTAGCCACATTTCTCTATTTGATTTTCCATTTAATCTTATCTCTATCGGTAAATTAATTCACTTGATCTTGATTGTTCAGTGCCTTTTCTCACTCTTGTCACCTTGCAAAGCGGAGGACGAGGAGACGTTGACATAGAACATGGAATTCAAAGGCCTTATCATCTCGGTTCAGGCCCATCTTATACGCCGGCCGGATGAACCTCTTCTGGGTCAACCGTCATGTCATGACTCTTAAGGCATTTCGAGTTTCAAAAGATGGTGTCTACCAGCACTAAGGCTTATCCTTTCCATGAGTGTGAGTCGCCTCGACGAAAAACATACTTGTGTTTCGTTCCCTAAGCGTTTAGAGTCCCGGACCAAGTCTCCTTTTGAGCAGCTAATGTTTGGGGTCATCACGGTGCGATCACTTTAGGTTTAGATATTTTTGTTACATTTATTGATAATTTTTCCCGTGTACTTGTTGCAGGAAGAGTCGGCTGAGCTATTTTCAATGTTCGAAAAAATTCTTTCTTTGAGATTTCTGTCGTTTCATACTTCTCTCTCTGCCCGGTGATAATGTCTTGAGCCTCTCTCTTTTATCCTCCCATTGGTTTCTTTATCGACCTTCTTGCCTTTCCTCTGACAAAATGGGGTGTTGGCGCGAGAATGAATCACTTAGTTAGCAGACGACTTGCACTCTTCTCCTCCACCATACGATTCCTCAACATTTTTTTGGGGGATGTTATCTTAACCGCCAGCTATTTGATCAATTTCATGCCTTCTTTTGTACTAGGTGAGCAAGTCCCTCATTCTCTTCTCTTTCCTAATCAACCCTTTTCTGTCTCCCTCTGCATTTTTTCCACTGCACTTGTTTTGTCCACATATACGGCGGGAATAAACTTTTTGCTAAGGTCGTGACATGCATCTTCCTTGACCATTCCCGACATCAACGCGGTTACCGTTGCTACTCTCCTCATACACCAATTCGTTTTCGCTGATCTCAACTTTTTTTAACACTCTTCTATCTTCTCTTCCCCACCGCCTTCTAGTCAGGGGTCTTATCTCTATCATTTCACTTAGGCTTTGTCATCTGAGTCTGACTACTCCCTCGATCGTTACAAGTTTTATACTTGTCATCGTATCTTGACATCGAGCCTCTCAGATGACTCACCTCTGTGTGATCCCTCCACAATGTTGATCTTGTAAGTCGGCTGTGATCTCCATACTTATTCGGAAGGCACTGGATTCCTCTCGTAATCCCAAATCTGTTATACTTTCATGTCTTATCATCGTTTATCCTCACCATATTCTACTTTTATTTTCAACTTGTCTTCTGTTTCTCTTCTAACTCACATGAGCCTCTCTCATCATTTGCAAATGACATTGTTGTGAAGAAATGGTGCTCTACATTCTCTGGCACATGGGACTGACCACATAACAAGTCCCGTGTTGATTGTTGAGTTTATCTTTAGTAAGATTGATGGATGTGTGAGTGGATCGTCTTAAAGCTTATTTGGTTACCAGAGGTATACTCAAATATATGGCTCCGATTACTACAACACTTTTTCTTATGTTGCCAATATGACTTCCGTTCGTCTTCTCTTATCTATGGCTACTATAAGCTCTTAGCCCCTGTATCAGTTAGACATCAAGAATGAATTTCTCCATGGCGACCTCACCGAGGTATATATGGAGCAACCGCACAGATTTGATATCGAGAGTGTTCTGGTTTGTTATCAGAGCTCGTTGTTTCCTTATGTGGCTTTCAAAAGCGATCCCATCGAGCTTGGTTTAGCCACTTTAGCTGCGGCGATACAAAGTTTGTCTTGTTTCGGAGAGTACATCAGGACCACTCTGTCTTCCTATCATCATACATCATTAGGGACGGTGCATCTATCTAATTGTTTTATGGACGACATTGTTATAATAAGCGATAATCGAGATGACATTAGGAAGCTCAACAACAACTCTCTTGCCACTTTCGAGGCAGACTTGGGGAAACTTCGAATACTTTCCACAGGGATTAAGATAGCTCAGTCTAGTGCGGTAGGTTATGTCTCGAGAGGAAGTATGTCTTGGATATATTGGAAATTGGTATGTAATTTGTAAAGCATGGGCTTTCCTGTAGATCAGATATCAAAACCTGTGTGCCTGCAGACCCAGGGGAACCTCTGAGATCGAAAGATGTGACATCTAGTGAGGGAGCTAAACTACCTCACCATCCTTTCGGCCAGGACATTTGCTCTGTGAGTATAGTTAGTCAGTTCCTGCAGTCACCATGTGATGTCATTAGGATGTTGTGATCCATATCCTTAGATTAATAGAGACATCGGGCGAGGGTGTGTGTACACAAAGGTCACACCAGTTGTTGGATGTCATTATCAATGTTTCATGGACCGATGGTAGCGGGAAGGATTCTGGGTTCCACGATTCCTTCATTGGTCGGACGAGTGGTCGAAACTGCGATTGAATCGATGACGTAATAAATATATTATTTATATTTTGTTTTAAATTTTTAAAATATATAGTGGCGATCATTACAAAATATTATTTATTACTTTTTATCGATGTTTTGGCAGGACCGGGCCAGACGATGGATGCGTCGGCCAGGCCCGCAAACCAGTCAGGTTCCGTAAAAACCGCGTTTTCGTGATTGAATGGATAAGAATCGGATGAACTAAGCGGTCGAGCAGGTGAAACCAGAATTGATTCTCGATAAATTATTGGTTGTTGCCGCGAATTTTTTTGGAGGTTAGCAGTCGTTTCAATCTTTTCTGATGAAATAACATCGTTTTAATTTAAATTAAAGCTTATTGTGAATAGAAGGCTTATCTTAAAAAAATTCCAATTAAATCACTGCCAGACCTTATGGATTGAACATGCAGAAATAGAGAGTTACAAGGAACCCCTCTGCATGTGATTATTTTAAATATTAACAAAATTATATATTACTATAGTAAGTATATATTTATATAAATAAAATTTCTTCCATTTTTAATATGTTTTCATATTTAAACATTATACATATTTTAAATAAAAATTTAGAAATACTTTATTATATAAATAATAAATAATATCTTAATAATATATTAATATACTATTAGTTAAATAAAATATAAATAATATATTTATTACGTTACCGGTTCAACCGCGGTTCGACCACCGGTCCGACGATGAAGCAAGTAGATGGTAATAACTTTTCGGTCGATCCTTGTCAGGTTTTAAAAACGTTGTTTTTATATAAATAAGTATTTAAAAATATGTATAATGTTTAAATATGAAAACATATTAAAAATAAGAAGAAAATTATTTATATAAGTATATACTTAGTGGTAATATATAATTTTGTTAATATCTAAAATAATCACAATGGCAGCACAGTGGTAGAGTGGTTCAACTTTGTAATTTTCCGCTATGTTCAGAATCCATAAACACTTGAGTATTAATTTAATTTTTTTAATTACAAGCCTAACCACAAAACTTTTAATTCTAAATAAATGCAGCAGCGTCGTTTGTGCGATGCAAAACATCAAAATAACGTCGTTTTAACGCTAAAAAAAAAAAAAAATTTGTGGGAAGCGAGCGGATTCGGCTCTTCGAGGGCGGCCCGTTCACCGGTTCGACCGCCGGTTCATCCGGTTCTTATCCGGTTCGATAAAAAAACGGTTTTTGCAAAACCATACGGTTTACAGCGCGATGGTCGATGAAGAATTCGGGCCGATGATGCAGTCGGTTTCAAACGTGGATATTATGATGCGGTAGGCGGGATCACACATAAGCGAAGATCCCACTTGAATGTGTGTATTTGTGAAGGCAACTTAATATCCTGGGAAGTAAGCGGGGATGTAATTGGTGGTCGATCTTTGGCGAGTATCAAGCTATGACTTTAGCAACTTGTGAACTTATATGGCTCAAACAGCTTCTTCAAGAGCTAAGATTTGAGAATGATGGACAAATGACGCTTGTATGTGATAACCAAGTAGCCCTACACATTGCTTCCAACCCAGTCTTTCATGAGAGAACCAAACATATTGAAGTGGACTATCACTTCATTCGAGAAAAGATTGCCTCAGGTTGCGTATTCTGGTTTCGTCGGCTAGTATGCAGTAATAGGCGTTTTCACTAAGTCTCTTGAGGTCCAAAGTTCGGTTTTATTTGTAACAAACTTTGTACAAATAACCTATATCTGAGATAAAAATATCGGTTTTACGGATATATTGGTACTTGGATTTCTACAGATATATCGGAGATACTCATGGTATAAATTATTCAAATTAAATATATATTCAATTTATATCAAAATTAGTTTGAAGGTATATGAAATGAAGGCCTTTCATTTCCTTTCCTACAGTCTTGGTTTTCCCCAATTTTTTATAATAATTAATGATAGCAATTAATGATAGAAAATTAAAATTCAATGATCTCTTGATCTTCATCTCTTTTTCTGCCAAAATAATATGTGATAGAACATAAAATTCCCGACCGTCTCTTAATCTTCTTGCACTACGCAAATAATTAATGATAGTAATTATTAAGGAAGGCAGATAGTAGTGATAAGGAAGGCAATTAAATGATATTATTTATTAAGAAACACACACCAACCTCTCTCCGTCTATCTCATCTACAATTTATTTGTTCTATAACGAGACTCACCTTAAATATTGTTTTTTTTTTTTTTTGAAAAAATTTCTCAAAACACATAAAGCGCGATATATCGACGATCAAATGCCCCGATGTGGCCCGGTTTTATGTCTGTTTAATTTTCACAAGCTGCATTTTTATTATCGGATATATAAATGAATTTACCGATATATCGGCGATATTGACGATTTTTAAGATTTTCCAAAGAGCAATTTTCTTTTGCAAAAATCGATTAATGGAATATTTAATACCGAAATGTGATCGATGTTCATTGACATTTTTAACCACACTGTATGCTCGAAGCTTGAAGTGTTGAGAATGTAGGATATTTTAGAATATCCGTTTATTCCCTTCTCGACTTATTCCTTTACTCTCGAAACATTCACCTTCATTTCTGTACAATATTTTCCTTCTCTTTTTATTTACTGCCAGTTTATTTCATTTTATATCTTCTGAGATTGTATATAAATAGTGGGGCACATCAATGTTTAACTCTATTCGATCAATAAAAAAACATCATTTTCTTATATTTCTTCACACAAACTACTAAAGCAATATGTTTCATTGTAAGTTAAAAAAACAAATTTACAATAACTAAAAAGTTTTTAAAAATAAAAAGTTGTAAATTCAAAATTTAAACGGTTATAACCATGTTAACAGTTTTAATGAATTAAAATTGTGTTAACCAGTATACTAGGTCAAAGTCATAGCAACTATTTTAACAGGTTGGAATCATGTCAATGGATTTAATGGGTGGAATTCTGTTAGTAGTTATTTCTTCTTTTTTTTTTTTTGATGAGTAAAGAGAGATATATTAATCAAAAAGAAGCACCTAGGGAAACCCACAAGGTATCCCGGGAGTATACAAGAGGGTCCCTTTGGGGAATGAGAGAAAGCGAGAGGTGAAACAAAATTACGCCTCATTATACCCACCCGACCCTCATTTACAACTGATCAAGTCAAAAAATCAACCAAGGTTCTGAAATTTACCTACAATGTACCTATTTGACTAGACCACAAATGGCACAAAAAGATGATTTCATTCTTTGAGCTGAAGAATAAACACAATAGAAGTTCCTTTCTCCAAATAGTCAAAAGTCAATTCATGTACAATCAAATGCTGTTTATTAAATGGGTGATTAATGAAGGTCATAGGAGATTTGATTTTAGCTTCCAAGGTGGGAGGAGGTGTCATGTGTGGTTGAGGTAACTCATCTACTTTATGGTGACAACACTACTATTTTCAGTATGCTAGGTAAGAACATCTAGTTTTCTTAAATTGGAACATCATATGGTTTAAGACAATTTTTTTTGGATTGAACATTGGAGAAGAGGGTAAGGTTTATCCCTCCAGTTGGGGGTAGAATGTAGAGGAGATTTGGCTTTTAAGATTAGGAGGATGTCAGGAAGGGCTTCTTTCCATATATTTGAGACTTCCTTTGGGTGTGCCTTTTAGGTTAGTAACAGTAAGTGATGTGGTGGAGTTATACTAAAAAGCTCAGTACAGGATGTAGTGGAGTGTTATACCAAAATAAGTTTGGGGATGTGAGTGAGAGAGATTTTAGAAAATGTTCACCTATGAAGACAATATCTGTTGAAGAAAAATCTATCACACTAATACCTCTATATAATCTTATTTGATGATTCTAAGAAGGATGAGTCTCTTTTATGATCAATCTCTAACCTAAAAGTATGTTTTAAATAACTAATATAATGTTTCTATAAAAATGAACTCATTTCTCTCTCATAAACTATTTAAATAGTTGAAGGGGGCAGGTATCTCTCCTCTATACCATTGTATTATCATACTATATATTCCAGGAAGATATTAAAATATGAACTAGCACTATGTGACCCCAGATTTCCATAAAATGTATCATATCAGATCACATCTCACTGTGTGACTCAAGTTTTTAACAAATAACAGAATTGCATCTATAGTCAAAACAGTTAACTGAAGATTACATGTGTTTAAGCGTTTATATATCTTATTTTCTCATGAGTTCATTCTTTAAACTCTCCACTTGAAACTCTTTGAGTTCTTAACTACATTCTTCAACCATTTGCTACCTTTCACTCTATTCCACTCTCTCTTTGAAGGTGGCCACCTCACTATTCATTTGAGATTGCAAGAAACTATTACAACTCTTAAGTAGAAAAGAAAATCCAATTCATGTGGTTTGCACCTTCTCAATGTCCATTTTCCAAACCAAGGATGGAGGCTTACATTTTGAGATCAATTAACTGATTAACACATTACTATTTCAAAATTCATGCTGAACGAGCCATTTAACAGGAGGAAATGATCCTAAGCAAACTATCCTGGGCTTGATGACAAGCATTTTGATACATATTATAAGGATAATGGTTGCAAATTAGTAAATAGCCATCGCTCATCCCTTCTTTAGATTGGCAAGATATTAGGTTGACAGAATTGGGAATGAGAATACTAGATTCGAATGCTCCTCTTTATGCATAAGATTAAGATCAACAATCATAAAATAGGTAAAATGACAAAAATATTAATATATAGCTATATGTTTGAAAACGTAGAAAACATTTGGAAAAGCTAAACATGGTGCAAAAATATAAACAGACGCAACTAAGATCAGCAGAGAGGCAACATAAAAGGACAATGACAAAATGGATTACAATGTAACAAAGGGAGGCAGTTTCCATCCTTTTGCAAGAGAATTACATTCTAACACTCACAAGTGAAGGGTCTGAGTTACAGATTTTCATGATGTTTTATCAGTAACGTACAGATATTGTTCAAGGTAGGAAGAAAAGAAAAGTTGCCTCCTAATATGAATCACCATGAGGAACCAACAGCTAAAAATGCCAATACCCACTCCTACATTCTAATAATTAGTAGCAGAGACTATTTTATCTTCTTTTAAATTTCATATGTTACCATATAAATATTGTTATAGGCGTGAAGAATGAGTCCCCCTCTAATAAGGGAACATATTTCAGTCAGAAAGATGTAATCATTTTCTTATACATTTCACAAATAACCATACAACATTGTCCATGACGAATCGGACAATCATGCAGAAAAGATAATAGCCAAGTTGGAATAGAAGGAATAAAACAAAATGGAAAGATGCAATTTAACTAATCATTCTTCCAGATAATAAACACAAAACGAACTATAAATATCTACATTCACTATGGCAGAGTCTGCAGAGGATGGCTTGACATATAGACTAGTTCACAATTTCAGTTAACCGTATTCGCAGTAGCTATTCCAGTAGCGGGGCAGATGCATGTGTTGAAACATGATATTCATATTAAACCCAAATCCTACAGCTTGAGCTTTAGGAGGTTGATCATTTAACATGGTATCGAGCTTGGTTTGTGAGGAGGTGCGGGTTCGAATCCTCTCCTTTTGCAATTTAATCCCATGTTTTGTTGAAAGTCCTGTGGACTCTGACTCTCCAAGAGTACGGTATGGGGCGTATGCGTGAGGGAGGGTGTTGAAGCATGATATTCATATTAAACCCAAATCCTACAAGCTTGAGCTTTTAAGAGAGTTGGTCATTTAACACATATTAATAAGATCAGAACTGCATTTAGAACATGCATGACTTTGTAATACATTTCAGTACTTCAGTATATTTCACCATATATGCATACTTCATATAGTAATATAGTGAACCATTTTACTTTAACAGTTGATTCTCCACTAGCTAAACCAAAAGAAGAAAAGTCAACTCTTCACAAACAAAATTACTTCTGATCTATTAAACATACAGAACTATACAAGACCCAGAATATGACAACCACAAGAAACTGAATGCAACTAAAGCCATTCTGTACGAGGTACAGTAATATCTGAACTGACAGCCATGCACCTACAGTTAGTACAAGGGATTATGAGCCTATGGGCTGCCTTCTTTTCCATTTGAAAACCAACCTGATTCTTCATGGTTCACCCTGCGCTGCTCATTGACAGCTTCATTCTGTTCTGCAGTCTTTCTGACGTCATTAGCCGAAGGTGATTTGTCTGTCGCGGCACTCAGTGCAAAATGCATACAGGTAACTGCATTCACATCACTAATCTCCAGTAAAGTTTGAAAAACTACTGTAGAGGACTTACTTCCCTAAAAATAAGCTAAAACAAAATGAAAAAAAAAAAGAAAAAGAAAAACTTGAGCAATTAATAGAACTTCTATTTGATATATAATGAGGTGTATCTCTAGCTCAAATGAAAAATGCAAAATCATGTAAAAGAGAATAATACATTTTTAAACGCCATATGAAAGTGGGCATCTCCCATCTCATAAAGAAAAGAAAAACAAATAGGGGTGATATTAAGCTAAATGCTCAAAGCAAATAGAAATAGAAAAGAAAGGAATATAACCTGATAGTTTTCTGCATCAGTAAGTATAACAAATATATATTTAATATTGAAATACTAGGCATCATTAATGTAGGATATGAAATTTCAGTGGAGCAGCAAAACTTGAGTGAGATAGTTTCTGTTACTGTATTCTTTCCATTTCCTCACCTTTTTCTTAGTGATGATCCAAACTGAGGGCTAACAAAAATTAAGTTGGGAAAAGAACAAAGACAAATACAAAAAAATAGAAAAGAAAAGCAATGCTCCCTATTTGGTTTCTAAGAAAACATATAAGGGCACAAAGGAATACTTTAGATGTTGATTGAGTTATACTGGGTTTCTAAATAAAATCTAGTATGAAAAATCTTCCAATATACCCCAAAAATCAAACAAGTAATTTAGTATTCATTGTAGAGAAAATTTCTATATTTGGTCTTTATATAAGGGAAGGCATCCAGTGAAAAAAAGGGGACACAACCAATGTACACAAGGGTATCCAAAGATGGGAAAAACAACCCAAGGACCCCAATATGCTAAGGAGTGCCCAACCGGTCTATGAAGTCAAACAATGACAAAGGCTGACGTCGATAAACTCGTAGCATGATTAAAACAAGAAAGTCTTTAAGTGATTAAACAAAATGCTCCACACCTTCAAAAGCTATGCAACTGAAGTTCCTACCGAATAGTCCCAGAATGGCATAAAGGAGCAGTTCTCCAAGCTTTATTCTTTGCTCCAAAGCTCCTATAATTTTGGTATTTTGAAATAAGGCAATTAGTGGAGTTTAGATCAAAATAAATATATCATCAACTGTTACAATTTATCTAAATAGGATCTTGATGCCTTAAAATCATCTTTTTAGCACAAACCCTCTCTTCTAATCTCCTAAAGAAATACAACAGACTGACTTAATTGATGTGTCTTTTCCATCTTTTGGGAAACCTCAGCAACAGAAACATGTTATTTTGAATTTCCTTTTCTCTGTGTTGTATTCTCTGATTTTCTAACAATAAACATAGGAAAGAAGAGATTTTGAAGGATGAAAAATAAATAAAATCTATGTAAAAATATAATAAAAGCAATAACAGCTTAGATTTGTTGTTCCCATATCAGAGCCTGATTTACTATATATATAACTTTGGCATTAGATGCTAGTACCTTCCAAAAATACAATCAGTCAACTACAAAGCTAAAGGAAAGGGGTGTAGGTGCATACATCATAAATTGCAAACTTATGGAAAGAAAACAAAGTAAAATTAAATCTATGAATTCTCATTAGCTAATAGATAATCATAGTTGTGCTTAATAGTGCTAATAGATTTTCCTAGTTTCCTCAGTTTCTATACTAACAAACCTTATATTAGAAACGACAAAGAGCTGACGTGACTTAGATAAGGACCAAGAATCCATTGAAACCAATCTGAAAAGCGCATTAGGTGCTTCACATGGTTAGCTCAGCAGAAGAAGAGGCTTAGACAACTGAGACAAAACTCATGATGAGTTTCTGTTTGGTTTCTTAGAAAATAGAGTAGAAAGGAAAAATAAGGAAGAACAAAGCAACCAAAATTCGGTCAATTTTCATCTAATATAAAACAAGAAATTCCTGCTGGCCCCTAAGAACAAAGAAATTCCACCAAACCAGTCTAAAATAGTTCTCTATAAATCTTAACACTTTCTTTGCATTGCATTTCTTTCCCTTCATTTTGTAGATAATCAAATAGAGAGAGAAAAATGGAACCATACCCATACATAAAAACTTCAGCATCCTCACGGATCTTCTTCTTGCAAAAGTAACATTTCTGGAGGAATCCCCCAATGAGCCCCTCAAACTCTCTACTAAACTTCCGCATCTTATACTCAGGAGATGCTACTGTCAGAATATTTGGTCAAGACTGGCGGTCTGCCACCAGCTCTGAAGCTTCAGCTGCTTAGCTGATGAATTGCTTGGCTCATTAGCCGAAGCAGTAGCAGCAACTATAGCACTGTGCTTGTCCCATCGAATCAGGCGATCCTAGCCAGTGGAGATACTGGCCTGAAAACTAAGCGTCATCAAAGCTTGAAGACTTACAAACCGTAGGCGCAATCGGCATTTGAAGGACATGTTGAGGTTGGGATAGGTTCAAGGTCTCTGAGAGAAGAAAGTAAGAGAAGGGGAGTGCTAAGTTATACATGGAGGTATGTATAGGGTATTTGCGGTCCCCGAATCCAACCATTCCACTAACAAGCAAGAAATTATTGGCACTGGTGAACTTTGTGATTTTGCTATAGTGACGAAAGCTCCCATAACCCCTCTATTTGGAATTTAGTTGGAATTTTTTCTTTCAAGGGCGGAGAATCCGTGGCTCCCAGTCACTAGCACTCTTTACCTTATTAAAACCTTCAAGTTCTTATACAATAGGTTCCCCCAAGACCATGTTGTTTCTCACAAGGGAAGCAGTGTTGCATTCATCTTTGTGTGACACTTTCAAAATAGTTTCAATTTGCAGTACAATAGCAAATGATGAACCTGTACTATGAGACTAAACATTAAATGTATTCTATGGCTAGGAGTATGTCATGATCCATAGTTTACATCATAATCACATAAATCAAAAGAATTTGTCATAAAGAATCCCTAACCAGTCTATGAATTCAAACAGCAAGAAGGATAAAACACCTACCAACTCACGGACAAACCTTCACCTCTTCAATTCGTGGTGTATCCACCTATAATAGTCCAAAAAGAGTAAATAGGAGTGCTTCTTCTGAGATTTCCCCTCATTTTACCAAAATGCTCCTGTGATTTATTTTTTTATGTCTTTAAGGTAGTAATCAATAAAAATTTTAAGTTTAGATCCAAAATAAATGCCATCTATAAATATCCACAAACCCAGCATACTCAATCCAAAGCACAACCTTCCAAAAAAGCGCGATAAAAGAAGGAAAATACAAATGAATTTGTTTCACATTTTTTTGCTTTTCATTGAATAAACAAAGGCCTCAATCAAACTGCTGATTGGCTCTAATTAGACAGTCTTTCCATTTGGCAGACACAAATATGCAAAATAACATGTTTTCAATTTCTTCTATTTTCTCAGTTTTCATTAGGTAGAGGGAGGCCAAACAAATGAAATAACAAACAAAGAAAACTAAATAAAATTCATATGAAAAAGAATTAAAAGGAGCACTAGATTAGATATATTATTTTCAAATCAGAGCCAAAACGTTCATGCACACAGGCACGTGCACACACACACAGACATTGTATTAACTTCCAATGTAGCTAACCCAAGAAAACCATTCTGATGACAATTTCAAAACCAAAAGGAGGAAGAGGGAGTGTAGATGTAGGCATCTTGGGGGAAATGAAGTTGTAGAACAAGAAAAATTATAAAATTTGTCAATTTGTTCCTTATTGACAAATAAATATAATCACTCAATTGTGCCTAAACTCAAAGTGTTTAATAGATTTTACTATCTTTGCTCAGAAGTTCTTAGCAACCAAATATAGCATAATAGAAAAAGAAAAAAGACAAACAAAGGAGATACCAAAACTTATATGAGGATCAAGACTCTTTTGACACCAATCTTGAAAAAACCATTGGGCATTCATAAGGTTAGAGGTAAATAAAAAGAAGAAACAAACAAAAAAGACAAAAGAGTAGTGATATGGTTCTTGAGAACATGGATTAGAAGGAAAGAAATAAATCAAATTCTTAGTTGTACAATTCTTTTCACATAGTATTCAAGCAAAATCCTCAATCTAGGCAGTCTAAACATTTTTGTCTTCTCTTGCTTTCTCCTTCCATTATCTTGACAGCAAATAGACAACAAAGAAACAAAAAAGGAAAAAGCCTATGCATACACAAAAATGTCAACATTCTGACATATCCTCTTCACATAGAAGTAAGACTTCTGAAGAAACCCCACGATCAATCCCTTAAAACTCACATCAACCTTCCCCTCGTCCATCTCCAAAGATGACACCATAAAGATCTTTAGTCGAGGACATTTGATCACCCACCATCTTCGAATATTTCAAAAAATCTTATCAAAATTACTTACACCTTCAATGGAAGCAACCATTGCAAATATAGCAGATTGTTTTTCACGCCAAGGCTCGATGAACCCATAGAAACCTAGTTCATACAATTAGCATCACTTTAAAACGCAAGGACCACCGACAGAGAGTGGCCCATGGCATTTGCCCAGTCATGTATTCTGGTTTTAGTTATGGACAAGGAAGGATATGGAAGAAAGACAGGTAACAAGGAGGAGGAGGGATATATTATGTTTGCAGACGAGTGTATTGCTTTTATGCTATATACGTTATTGCGATCCCCCATCAGCAATCAACTAACAATCAAATAAAATGCTAATGTTTTATGGTAGGCATTTGGGTTTTCTTATAGTTAAGAAGCTGCATAAACTCACCACATCGAGATCTTCTTTAGAATCTCTCTATCAACGGTGGAAAATGCAGCACTCTGTTCACATTTTGACTTTGATTAGAACTACATGCAATTTTATATCATTCCAAGCCTCTCATATAATAAGTTCCACAAGATCGTACATTTCTCACGAAGGGAAAAGGTCTGGGCTCAACTTGTAGCACACTTGAAAATGAGTGAGCTTCATCATTTGACCAATGAAAAAGTATTCTAGAGCTAGAAGGCAATATCCATGGATCATAGTTACACAACAATGTCACGTTGACGGAGTCTATGACATCAAGCGAGGGTGGGATCCAGTATCGATGAACCATAGGAGCATGGTAGAAATAAGAGAGGCGTTAAGTAATTGAATCAAACATTCCACTCTTTCAAAAGTTTGTGATTATGTATTACTACCAAATAGTCCAAAAAGTCATAAAGATGATTACCATATTGCTTTACCCCTCATTATCCCTCAAGCTCTTGTGATTTAGTATTTTTTGAAGTGACAAAAGCTTCAAAAATATTCAAATCAAAATAATGTCAGTGTACGGACATAACTATCTAAACGATATTCCAATGCCATTAAGACATCTTTCTCCCACTATAATCCTCTCAAGCAGAAAGCTGAATTCTGGGTAAGAAGGAAAACCTAAAATGATGACATAGATTTTCAGTTTTATTTGGTTGGACAAATTAAAAGCCTCGATGATACAGAGCCAATTAACTCGATTGACTTTTGATCTTTGCATTTTCCTTAAACCTTGACAACAAAAAACATGTTATTCAAAATTTAGAACATGTTTTGGAAATTTGTTTTAGAAAGCAGTTTTATGTTCCTTAGAACAAATAACAGTTTTCTAACTAACAAAACACATTACACAATTTCTTTTGCTGAAGTGTTCTGAGAAATCATTGAGAATATGAAAATAATTTTAGATATTTTACATTGTATATAAATGTACACTACCTTTTTGAAGAATAAGCAAAGTAAACTATTTTTTATACTTAGAATTCTCAAATAGAATTTTATTCTAGAAATCGATTGAGAACTGTTTCGAAGAAAAAAGAATCAAAAGAGACCCATATTTTCTTTTATTTCCTCTGCTTTCTCATGAGATTAGATCTGTTGTTTCCATACTCATATAAGAATCTTTGCCATTCCATGCTTACCAAAAGACAATTACTAAGATGGGCCTAGCAACAGTATTTGCCAGGTTTTTCTACTTTTACTCCAGTTTCTGAGGAAGCAAAAAAATAGTTTAAAAAAAATTCCATGCTTACCAATAGACAATCACTTAGCTATTGCCTAGCAATAGTATTTGTTAGGTTTTCCAAATTTCCTACAGTTTCTGAGCAGCAAACGATAAAGAAAGAAAAAAGAAAAAAAAAAAAGAACACAAAGCTAGACGGTCAAAGCCTTTATAAGGACCAAGAATCGTGAATACCCAGCTTCAAAACCTCGTTAAGCATTTCACATGGTCAAAAGCACAACAAAAGAACAAACAATAGACGTTTTGTAGAGTTCCACTGGTTCTGAGAAAAGGAATAGAAGGAAAATAAATCAAATTCGTACTGAAATTTCTTCAAAGCAAAGTACCCACTCAAACTTAGTTCTAAAAAGAGCAAGTCCACACTAGATCTATCTTCAAGTTTTCTCTAATTTACTAAGCAACTAAACATAGAACAAAAATAGAGGAAAAACGCTACTATACCATAAAAACTTCAACATTCTCATTGATCTGCCTATTTGCAGTGGTAACACTTCTCAAGAAACCCCCAATCATCTTCTCAGAACTCATCCACCCTCCCTGTCCCTATCACCTCGGGAGACGCCACAGTTAGAATGTATCACGAGCCTGGGCAGGATCCCCACAACCTCCGAAGGCTTCAAAATCTTGGCCAGGTGCTGGGCTTCTCCCACACGGTGCTCCGGCGAGAGCCACCACAGCCTCCGTGGGAACCTGGCCCCAGAAAAACCGGCGTCTCAAAGCTCAGACCTGCCAGCCCGCGAACCTTTACCGGCATTTGACAGTTAGGGTTTAGATTCGTAACCTGGGTGAAGAATAGTACAGAGAGCGAGGAAAGATGTGAAAAAAAAAAAAGGAAGAAATCATGATTATGGTGCACTAGGAGTATGGTGCTGTGGTACCATATCAACCACGCCACTAAAACCCAAGAAAATGCCCCAAATTTTTTCGATTTTCTTGGCTGATTATCTGGATTTTAGCTGGTTCAGCTCCACTTCCCCTACTCCCCCTGTTTGGAATTGTCCACATAATCCTTTTCCCACGGCGCGGAAAATCCGTGAGCTCTCTCAGTCAGTTTCATTTTGACTGAAACTCTTTTGCATTTAACACACTGCATGGATCCCGCGTATCTTTGCTCCAGTATTCTATCTTTGCATTTTAAATGACTTGTGTTTTAATCCACGTTCATTTATTTTCCGTGGTTTTAGTTGCGGACAGATGTGGGCATTGATTGTTGTTTTAGTGTCATGAGTATTAGTATTATCATCTGACGGTTTGATTCTCATCGTCACGTCGACGTTTATTTATGTTTAAATAATTTAGACAAACAAAATATATACGATCAATAATAGTATGTTACATAACTGAAGTCAAGTATTATAATTATAATAAGAATATTAAATATATAGACTAAACTTTTAAATACATAGGCTTTGAGTCATTTATTATGATATCAAGTTAGATTTTGTTTCACTCTTTATGATTTTTAATATATGTTTATATCAATATATTGTTAGTTGAATCAATTAAATTATTTAAATAACTTTGACCTGTCCCAATAAGTCATAATTAAAACACAAAAAATAAAGGCAAATAATTAATGTGAAAAAAGCTACTTTATTGAAAAAATAAACCCAAAACTATGAAAGAAAAATGATAAAAATTGTGATTTCAGGCCACGAATAACCCCAAAATTTCCCGGGAGGGATGGCTAGGGCTTTAAAAAATATTTGTTTTTTAATTAAAAACATTTAGAACTGTTTTAAAATATTATCAAGCATAGAATTTTTTAGCTTAAAAATGAAAACGGTTTCTAAATCCACGTGTTGTAATAAATTAAAAAAGAAACGAGATAAAATTAAAAGGGAACTTGAATCACGGCATAAATAATTGGAATCGTGTAATTTATTAAAGTTTTTGGATAAAATATGTTATTTAAAAAAAAAAATTATAAAATATACATTAAAATCAAAATAATGCCTAACAACGTCCCAGACATTTGATAGGACATTGAAATTTTTTTTAATCGGTACATGGCATTAATTTTAAAAAAATTTCAGATGACACAAACATTATTTGGAACATTAATTTGCTTTCAAAATATTTTAGTAATTTTTAAAATTGCATTAATTTAGAACAGGAGCTTTTTATTAGAAGTGATTTAAGGAGTGATTAAGTAGTAATAGGCTAATAGCATTAACTCACAACCGTCTGACGCCTGTGATGACGTGGTTTCCTTACTCATTGTGCTCTCACCTTTTCACTAGCAAATATGGAAAGGTTTGAAGTATCTATTAAATAAATATTAAATTACATTGCATATAGACATGAAAACTTCTTACCTATACATTTGACTTTCTTAACTCCCATACACATCCCTCCTCGTGCCATCAGTTAGATTTACAGCAAATGGTAGAAAAACAAACTGAAGCGAGGGCATGTTGGGCTTTGTATTTTTAGAATTTTAGAAAACTATTTTTGTTTTTGCAGACAAGAAAAACAAAAAAAAACACTGTTGATTTCCATTTGTTTTTACATAGACCAACTTACAAAAGCAATGCATGTTAAATAAGAAGAGTTTTGAAGAAGCAACAAAAAATAAGTGTTCATTGTGTTTACTAGCAGGTTTTCAAAATGGGAATCAAACATCTGCATAGTTTCTATTTACCAAAACCGCTTTCGGTTTTCAAAAATAAAGAAAACATATTAGTTCATAGTTTTTTTTTTTTCTAAAAAATGCAAAAAAAAATGTAAAAAAACAATAAACTCAAATAACAAAAACAATTTTCAAAAAACATCGTGTTTTATCTTTGAAATGATACCGATAACGGTTTTGAAATAAAAACAAAAAAACCGTATCTCTTAGAGACCCAATAAAACGGTGTTATTACCGTCGATTACTGTATAACCCAAAAGCGTCTATTGATCATCCAAGAGTGAATGTAAAATTTATATTTTCTTTCTGAAGTCAGCTTTGAGATTTATTAGTTTAATTGCTTGTCTCGTGATGGCAATCTGCGTTTCTATCCTGTCTATTCGATTTTCTTTGGCTTCTCTTCGTAATAATTAAGTGGTACTCTGCCGTTCGTTTATGTAGCTCAAGTCTGGCTATAAATTTTGTTGTTGAGAGAGAAATGAAATGATTTTACATTCTGAACGACTGTGTGTTAATGAATAGTTTATGATATTTGACGAATGTTATTAGAAGCGACCATTATGATCTTTGTTCGTTATTGCTCCGTTCTTTTGGGCGGACTTCAGGCTAGCCCATATTAGACTTTACTCATTCTTGGAAATCTTTCTTGTTTCATTAAAGTTCGGGCGTCGTTAATTTGAAAGTCGTATAGATCAGTCCATATTGACTTTACCGACTGACCTTATATAGTTTATAAAAAAAACAGTGTCGGTGCTTGGCACCAGCCTAAAATAGATCCGTACAAAATGTGGTGCATCCGCATATAAATATATAAGCTAAGCTCCAAGTGAGTCACTGTGAAATCAGCAACAGGATTCATGGTTCTCAAGAGGTTTCTGAAAACAGTGAGTGATTTTCTTCCATGTAGTACTAGATAAATACCGGGAAGAAAGAACATCAGAATAAACGTTAATAAGCACCCAACACATAACAAATGTCAAGAAACATGATTTTATTTTATTTTTTGACAGGTAAATAAAGGAAACAAAGATATATCTGAATATAATCACATGCAGATCATTTTGATAGATGAAGAAGAACCTTTCTCTCAAGCTTAAATATCATTCCATAATTTATTGTGGAACCTTTCTCTCTGGATAGTTTTCTCTCAAGCGCCACCACTTCCGGTGGCTTTCTCACGCCGGTGGCAACGAGGCGTGAGCTAAAGTGATCCATAGCCTCAGCAGTTCTTTGCCTCACTAGGTATGCCTTTCTTCTCCCTTCTTCCATTCTCTCACTTTTTTCTTTTTGTGGCCATCGAAAATGGAGAAATCTTTGCTCTTCTTGTATCGGGGAAAGCGGGAGGCCAAGGCTCAAGCCGTCGTCGGGAAGAAAGAAGATGGAGCCTAGGGCTCCACAGGAGCGTATTAAAGCAGTAGTTTTGGGTTGGTTTTGATCCCACGCCATCACTTATCTGTGATAGTTTTTGGGGTTCTGTTCACCGCGACCAGAACACCACTCAACAGCGTTGTTTTGGGGTCTTTATTTATTTATTTTTAAAGCAGCACCTCCAAACGATTAATCGTTTTTGAGCTCGACAACCAAAGTATGACCCAACTTACACACTATCAGTTTCATCACAAAACCTAAAAAAAGCCTTAAAAATCTTTCTCCATCTGGTTTGAAGGGAAGAAGAAAGAAAATTCAAAGAGGTTTTTTTCATTTTTCCTATTTTGTTGTGAAAAAAAATTCTTGCTAAAAGTAGAGAAACATTCTTAAAAATAGAGAGGAAATTTTTCGAAAACTTAGAAAAATGCAATTTCAGAAAATTAATGTACAAAATAGGAAAAAGCTCTCATGGAAATTATCGAAAAATAGAAAATAAATTATGAAAATAATGAAACAAATTGAACAAAAATTTAAAGCAGTTTTATTTGTTTGGAAAAACATGGAGTATGTTTGCAATTTATAGATTTATAATATATATAATATATTATGTATATTTTTCATTTTATCTCCAATAATTGTTGTTATTTTATTATTAATTTGTTGTATAGATACACAAAAATGGATAATGATGGAAGTTGAAGTAAAGACCGCAAAAGTGGAAGAAAAGATCCGGGATGGAAATATGTTCGTTTATTAAATGAGAAAGATACAAATACACTCACTTGTATTTTTTGTGATAAAGTAACTAAAGGAGACATTTATAGACAAAAGCAGCACCTTGTTGGAGGTTTATGGTCGAAAAGTTTACAAGATGTCCCGAACATGTTAGGAAAGAAATAAGATTATATGCTAGTAAAAAAACTCAAAAAAATCAAATGAGTTTTGGGGAGTCATAATGTGGAATGAGGATATATTTTTGGGTTCAGGTAACAGAAGATGATGAGGACCCAAAGGTTACTAATCAAAATGGGAATAAGGATGTTTCTAGTGGTGGTAGCAATGGAGGGAAGCAATATGATGGCGAGTAGTGAGCTGGTAGTGCTAATTAGTAGTTGCTTAAAGATAATAAGGCAAAAAGGTCCTATGAATCATTCTTCACTCCTAATCCAGAAATGGTTGTTCAAAATAGAAAAAATACTCAAACTACTATCAACAATGCCTACAAGAAAGAGGCCAAGGAGAGAGCTGATATACTATTTTGTAGATGGATGTATGATGTTAGTTCATTATCGATGTTCTCTGATTTCAGCAATGCTTGAGGTAGTTGGGCAATATGGTGTGAGCTACAAGGGACAAAGTTTTCATGATGTAAGGGTTCTGCGCCGATAAAAAGAAAATTAGCTCTTCTGAAGGATTGATGAAGGATCATTTCATACTGAATGGAACAAAAATGGATATGTCAATTATATGAGACGGATGGTGATAGGAAGGGAAAGGTCTTTGGTGAATTTAGTGAACCCAAGAGGCAATGTTTATGAAATACATTAATGCTTCTTCCCATGTGGTCCAAGACGGGAGAGAAATTGTTGAATTATGTGAGTTGGTGGAAGTTGGTGAAAGCCAATGTTGTTTAAGTGATAACCAGGATAATGCTTCAAATTATGTGGTTGCAGGTACTTATAATTTAATTTAGAAATTTTCATTTACTTTTCATTTATGTAAGTGATTCACATCCCCATTACTCATCTACCTATTATTGTTTAAATTATGTAGGGAGGATGTTGGAAAAACAAAGACCACATTTGTATTGGACAATATGTGCTGCACATTGTCTTGACGATCTTTAGAAGATATTGGAAAACCTCTACTTAACGTAAGAAGACAATAGAGAGGGACCATATATCATACGTAATTACGTCATAATAGAGACGAGGTTTGCTCAACATGATGGCGATTTCTTGCGAGGTAAAGGGAGTTACCCAAGACTGCTTGAGACTCGGTTTCTGGCGACCTTTATCACCTTATCCGTATCAATGAACAAGCAGCAGAGAAGTGTCTTTACTAGACCGAGTTGGATATAGAAAGTAAATGGGCAAGCGAGCAAAGGAAAAAATGTAGCCAATATAATTTTAATGTCTTAACTTTTTGGAACCTTTGTAGTGCTTTGTTTGAATGTCGGGCCCTCTTGTATATATAGCCGTTTGGTGGATGGTGAAAAAAAGACCTCCTATGGGCTACATTTATGCAATATGAAAAAGCTGAAGAAATCGTTGTCATTTAATGGGAATGAAGAAGTATAAAGAAAATCGTAGAAATCATTGATAGGAGGTGGGAGGTTTAGCTTCATCGGCCTTTGCATTCAATTTGGGTGTTTTTGAACCCACGGTTCTTCATATTCGGATTAAGGTGGACTGGAGTCTAAAAATCTTTGAAGATATATGTAGTTCTGTGTCGAGAGATTGGTGAAAATATAGATGAACAAGATGCAATTATATCACAACTAGACTTGTACATGCATGCTAGAGACAGCACGGTAATGGGTTGCCCTATTAAGACAGGAGAAAGACTAAACCTCCGAGGTTAGTCCTTTAGTTTTGTTAATTAGTGCAGCCCCAGAAATTATTATATGTTTGGTTAAAATAGGTGAAATGTTCAACTAATAATTTATTTATAATTGTAGCTGAATGGTAGGGTATGTTTGGATCAAGTACTAGAAGTTGCAAGGGTTTTGCATTGAGGGTTCGACCTAACGTGTGAGTGCATCAGGAGGTTGTGAAATGGCGTTGGAGTATCTTTGAGAATGTAGTTACTAGACAATTACATGCAGGTGATTTGTCTTTAGACTCTTTACAACATTCTTTAATGTAACTTAGATTCTTATAGCTAAAACATTGAGGGTATTATCTGAAAACTATTTGTTTTTAGTTCGCAGTAAGGAGAAATAGGTTGGACCATCAGCGCTTGAATGATTTGGTGTCATTCAGAAATTACAACGAACCTTGATAAAGATATCTTGGCGTCATACATTGATCCCACGTTATCTTGAAAGATATAGATGATAGCAATGAATGGTTGATGGAAGTGGAAATGGAGTCTGCAGGCGTTTGAAAATGTTGAGAATTTGATGATTTATGCTATGAGTGATGTTTACGAGAAATTTAGTGAATAAGAGGCTTAGGGTTTATACAAGAACACAACAACTAGCTTCGACTGCCATAACACAAAACCAAACTCAAGACCATCTAGCTCTAAACATACTCCTACTCTTACTTTGATTGATGAAGACGAAGAGATGATCTATTCATCGAGAGAGGAAGATGAAGAAGAAGATGAGTGGAAGATTGATGATGGGGATGATATTGATGACGATTTTCTTGATTTAGATTTAGATGCAGATACATGAGTGTTTATTTTTGTCTTGAAGCTTTGAATTTTGTGATGATAGGAAACAATGATGTTTGTTATTTTGTTTTGGAACTTTGAATGTTTGGATGATGGGATATTATTAATGTTTGATATTCTTTCTTTTTATTATATTTATTATTTCATGAAAATTATAGACAATATTTAGTTAGATATATAATTTTTTTAATTGTATTAGTGGGTGCGCCTGTAGATAAAAACTGCCTCAGTGCCTAACGCCTCAAGGCTAAAAGGCTTTTCTTGTTATCGGTCTTGTTCTTGGCCCAATAAATAACTATGCTTGGACTTCCTCTTGAAGCTAGATAACTCGAAACTCTGAAACCACATAGAAACTGCCTCAATCCAGGAAAACTAACATTGACAGACAACTCAAACTACTCAAAGAAGACTTGAGTGTTCTAACATGGAACTGAATTATTCCATTGCTTTTCATCTGCATAACTGCATTTGAGATGAATTTAGTCACGATTATCTATAATACTATTCTTAAAATGTTATGAATTTACAACATGTAGAACTTTTTTAGTCAACCCTTGGGATCATCTGAATACAATTTTAATAACTAAGGATTTGAATGGCTCTTTACGCAGCCATCCCAAATCTGTGATATTTCTTCTAAAATCCTGCAAATCGAAAGTAGCAGGAGACGAAAGTAGCAAAGCAATCTGCTACTGATCAAAACCACGACGAACTGATATATCGCATGGTTTATGGATTTGCTGGTAAGTGCCCTTCAGAACCAAGAACAGAAGTTTTCACAGATGAAAAAGGTTTAGGATTCTCAGTTTCAAACACAATAGGCAAAAAAGCATACTGAATTTGATGAAAGAAGTTGGCAGCTGAGAACTTTGTCCACTCAAAACCATTTTTTTGCACAATTGAAATCAATCAAATAAACAATCATCAGATATGGTGAAAATTCAGAAAAAATATTCAGTGGTTTCCAATTCCAGACCACCTTGGGTTGATTTTGAAGTCTTCTTAACAATCTTCATCTACATTCAAAATAAACACATTCCATTGCATTACCACAAAGTCACAAATAGGATTATGATTTTTTTTTTTTTTTTTTTGATAGGTAAACAAATCCAATAAATTAAGCAAAAAAGAAGCCAAAAAGACAATCCAACAAGTGTAGACAGGACGTATACTACTACAGGAGTCCTAAGGCCTGTACAAAAAGAGAGCTCAAACAAAAACTTTCAAGCCCACCAAACAAACTAAAGAATACGAAAAAGACATCTTATAAGAGAGTAATCCACATCAGCGATCAAACTGGCCTAAGAACAAAGGGACTTCAGTCTAGCAAAAGAGAAATGTTCGTCTTCAAACGTGCATTTTCAGAGGTAGGATTGAAGAATCTGTCATTATATCGGTGAAGCAATTATTTGCCTTGTTTCCACTTCACAGAGATAAGTAAATGGAGGTAAACCACTGATGAACCATAAGTGTAAGGTGGCATTTTTTTTTTTTAACTTAATGTTAAATATAACTTTTTTTCAGCTTAATGCTAAATAATACTTAATGATATTAAGTATTAAGTAGTTTGTTTTTTAACATTGGGTAGTGATGGCGTGTCTTGGGGTCTCCTCACTTGTTGGGCGAGAGGTGTTCGCAATGCGATATTTTCTGAATCAAAAAACAAGTATTTTGAGCACTACATTCATGGTCCCCAAATTTCGTGATAAGTCGTAAAAGTTAAAAAACTGGTGAATGTAGAAAGTATTGCAAAACACCAAAACCAAAACAAATGCCACCTAGCGCTACTAGATTGAGCCAATAACATATGTTCCAGCTATCGACACTCAAATGGAGTCACTAATGTATATTAAACCAACTCAGCTGAAACCCTAATATCCTGTGACCCATCTGTGACCTGAGAAAAAAAAGTCATATGGGCAAAAGATTTTAGATAAACACCAAGGCTTACAACGTTCACCCAGGAGTTGAAACTAAATCTTAACATGTTAAGTGTGACGCTAGACAGCTCAGGAGATAGACTCATATTTATCAGTAAAGAAGCAGAATTGGAACAAGAGTGCAACTTTATGAAATTCTGGCTGTGAAATTTTAATATGGATTTTTATCATTTTCCTGTTGATGTTACTGAAGCAAGGAGGAAGTCAAAACAGAAAACAGAAAATGCAATAAACTGAAATGTGGTAGCCCAAACTGTAGAGACTTTAAATGATTTCATTTGCTATTTATAAAAATAGCTTCTGTAATCAAGCCCTCTACAAACAAAACAACCAGTCGCAATTCAGAAGTTCAACTAAAACAGGTTGTTGATGGTACAAATGTATTCTGTAGCTGTCCTAATACTCATGAATGCAAAATCATCAGATCCAGACAAATGAGGGATCAGACTGGAATCTTGGACCACATAGCTCACAATTTTCAAATTCCAGTCCCACATACTGATTGACTAAATCTTAGAACAAAGGAAAAGACAATAAATGTACTTAGTTTTATCTGGCATAGTCAAAGCAAAACTAGAAGATTAATGTAGGTGTTCATCCTCATCAACTACTTGAGGAAAAAGAAAAAAAAAACAATACATAGGCACACCAATTAAAGGATCTTTCTTTCCCTGTTTGGCAGGCATTTTTGCCCTCATAATTTAGGTTAATAGTCACAAAAGAGTGGTGACTCATGAATAAATGCCAATAGCATCCACACCCAAGAAGCAAACCATGAAAAAACGGTTTGAATGAATAAGCTGTGCTAATGAATATGTACATAGTAATATGCCCAACAGGTATGAGCAATCTTAATCTTAACTGTTTTCCCAAATTATTCAAAGGTAAATCTCACCCTGGTCATTTCATCTATAATTTAATATATTTACGTACCAATGCTAGCGCAAGAAAGCAGAAGGAATGTGTAGAAGACGACCAATGCAGCTTTGTATGTGTTGGTAGAGGCAATGAGAACGTATGATAATAATAAATTAGAAATTATATCGATGCAGGTTATAGATGCAAAGCTACAGCAAAATACAGCCCTGCCGAACAGCAAAAGTCATTGGCTTCTCCTCGATCTCAGGCAGACCTGTTTGGACTTTGGGAGGCTTGCCCTTGAAAAGTGTTTTTATGATACTTCAAGGAAGGGTTCTGTACTTATGCTTGTCAATGACATGTTTCTTTCTCCATCATCTCACAACTTCTATTCTTCCTCTAACTCAAAGCCCCTCGACAAATGTATAAGTACAACTTTATCTAGGTTTCCTGATCAAACTGTCGAGGAAGAAAGAATAAAGATTTCTCTAACCCCACAGCTCTGTTACCTCCATATTTTACAATATGGCATACCCAGTGACCATAGAATGAAAAAGTTTGATGCACGGGCGTACCTAAACTCCTCATCTTCTTCAGAGCTTTCTCGGCATCTTGCATCAGTCTCTTCCTACTGAAAAAATGGATTACATAATTCCAATCATGAACTCCACAATCCACTCTTTGCTCTTCCTTGATTTCATGCAATAGCTTTGCCATTAGACCTGCTTCACCACCCTCTGCACATCCATAACTAACATCTCTGATTCTGATAATAATCAGACTAGTGGTATTTTAGCGCCACCATCTCTTTGAATGATGAAAGGGCTATAAATATCTTCTGACATCAGGATTGAATCAATGCCTCATAACAGCCAGATCCCAGCTGCACTCCCAACACAGGCATACAACGGTGATGTGATCTCTCCTGCTCGGTTTGCTTTACAATATGCTTTTAGGAGGGAAGAATACACAGAAGAACCAGTTCTAACCCCAGCCAAGCGCATCTCATCTAGTAGGTCATGTGCCTGGTCTAACCAACCAAGAGAAATGCATGAATTAATAACATGAACCAAGGCTGAATCATCAATAGAAACCGGAGAATCTTATTCTCTCCTTGATAAGAAAGCTCTGCGGATTTCGCTTCACGTGTGCCAGCTTCCCAGAAAGACGACCAACTTCCATAAGTCAGTTCAGTTGGTTGGAGGATTCCACGTTCAGTTGTAATCAACTCAACTTGCATCTGCAATCTTCCTAACAGCCTATCAAGTATTTCTTTTGCCTCGGCCTCAAGCTTTAAGAAATTTCTGTCTCTAGAAAACTCTTCATAAGATACGGGCAGGCTTGTATTTGGTCTAGCATTCTCCAAACCATCTGATTTTTTAAGGCTTAAGATTTGTTCTGAAACCAGTTCTCGAGTAGATGTATTGCCACTTCCAACAGCTTCAAATACAAATGTAGCAGCTGCAGTCCTTCCTTTACTGGCTGGCTTATTTCCAAAACCATATGGGATGCAGAATCTAAATCCCAAACTTCAAATGGCACGTAAGCAAACAGTGTAGGAAATTCTCAAACTGTTTATCACTTAGATGGGCTTCATCAATCTTTCTCAACTTCTAGATCTTCTCTTCGCCCATTTTTTTCGTAAATATGAGCCATTATGATAAGTAAGTTCGCATCTGTTTTGACGCCAACCCGAGGCATCATGTCGAGTAGTTGCTCTGCTTTCCTAGCAGTCCCAAATAAAGGTACCGGCCAAAGAAATGTTGAGGCCATAGTATTCGGTTTCATAGCAGTAAACCTGTTAAATCTTCTTCGCGGATCACCCACCACCATCTGGACCATTAACCTATCTAGGAAATATCAACTCAGCAATAATGTCGAGCCGTTTGAACACTAATAGCATGGAAGAATATGAACTCAAGCAGACACAGGAGGAAGCTACCATTTCAACCCAATTTCCTCAAAACAGTAGATGCAGGAACTGGCATTCTAATTATAAAAAAATTCAAGAGAGATAAATCATAGTCTCCTTCTCAAGCAAAATTCTGTAACTACTCTCACAAAAGCGCGCCACTAACCCATAAGCCTTCTCCAAGCCATGAACATCAAACTTACAAAACTTTATAATAACATGTTTCACAATGGATTTCCTTGAAACCCTTCCTTATAATATATTCAACGCACAAACATCTAGTATACCTATGACCATCAATTGCATTCTCTAATTCCTCATGGTTGGCAGATTCGAAGCTTGGACCAGTTTGTTCCACCATACTCGAAAGAATGAATTATTAACCCGATAATCCAGAACAGCATTTTATGTTGGCTTTGTCAAATAGGAGCTGATGACAAAATGGTCACTTCTCAGAGTACACCAATTCGGCATGTCGAATGATGTGTTACTGCAAAAAACGAGGAAAGCATGGAATAAGGGGAAAGTGGGTGATATGAGACTTGAGTTTTCCTGATTGACAGCATAATAGTACTAATCACTACACAAGCTGAGATAAATAGACAAATTCCGTAATGCCTCATGATGATAATATTATATGTACAGCAAATGGAATCATTTCAGAGAAAATAGGGCATCCTCATCGGAGGATTCGAAACAGAGCAATCCAGTTAATGGGTCTCCAATTGCAATTTCAGAAGATATGTTTACACAACAGTGAAGGGTTCACTCACCTGAAATTACAAGGGAAAAAGGTTTAAAAGGGCTTTGAGAGAGAAAAGGACAGAAAACAGGAACCTGAGTTGGAATGATCTAAGTGGCAGAAAAATAATGGCCCCACGATCTTAATAAAGAAAATCTTGGATTTAGAAAATCTTTTTAATTTTGATTAGAAAATCTTAAATCATTCAAACTTCTTTTTTTTTTTTAAATAAATGTTCGAAAGCTTCATAAATCCATTTTGATTTATTGCCCCAAATAACCATTTTAGATAAAATGTCCTTTTTATATATTCATTTAAGAAAATTTAAAATTAATTATTTTTGCAATAATGGTCCATGGAGAGTTAGGATTTTCAAATTTCAATTTCAAGATTTTAATTAAATCATAATTTTAAAACAAGTTCCTTAATAACATATTTAAGTATAGTAAATAAGGTCCTGGTTATACAGAATACCATGATATTCATATTAAATTCAAATCATATACATAATTTAATATAACTAAAGTGTTCCAAGCTACATAAAAAAAAAACAGTTAATATCTATAAATACCCATTTAACACTTATTACGGTTTAATTAAAGAAACCCAAATTGAAGGTTGGGATCCAAAATCTAGCCTCTGTTTTTCTCTTAACACTTTTTCCTTTTAAGTAATAAAGAGTGATTTTTTATCCCGAAGTCACCCTTTTACACATCATTTTATCATTTTATTTTCAATAAAGTGTTTATTTTACACAAATCTATAGATTCGAGTTCTTATTTTATTTTATTTTTCATGATCTCGTCATATCTTGTTACAGATTGTGATTATCGTCGTTTTGTTGTGACATGTGGTTGTTGTCATCTTGTTTATGGTATGTGGTTGTATCGTCTCGGTACGACGTTTTGTTTTTTATTGTTTTTTTATAGCAATTATATGTATATGGGCGATTGAGACGAACAAAACATATCCGATCAAAGAAAATAAATCCAATCAATTGTCGTATATATATTACAGAACTGAAGTCATATATATTATAGTCACCATAATATTATCAAATGTGTAAACTTTGAGCCGATTCATTATGTTATTAACCTAATTTCATCCTCTATGATTATGTGTTTTTGTATTGTTAGTTTAAATCAATAAAATTATTTTTGTATAGCAATTATTTGTATATGGGCGATTGAAATGAACAAAACATATCCGATCAAAGAAAATAAATCAAATCAATTGTCTTATATATATTCTCTTGAAATCGTATATATTATAGTCAGCATGTGCTCAAATGTGTAAGCTTTTGAGCCGGTCGATTATGTTATTAACCTAATTTCATCCTCTATGATTATGTTTTTTGTATTGCTAGTTTAAATCAATAAAATTATTTTTTCCTTAAAAAAAAATAAAAAGAAAACCTTTTAAGAAAATTTGAATATCATTTTTTAGGTTGCCAAAATAATATATTATATTTTGGAGAAAAAATTAAATGTGTAATTCTCCTAAAAACATTTTTGAAAAAAATAAGTATCTTCCACTATCAAGATTTCCATTCAAAACACCGCTAAAACATTTTAAATTATAAATTGTCTTTAATTTTACCAAAAAAAAAAAATTTGCTAAATGAAATAATCTTACAATTCATATATTTAATTTTCCATTTTTCCTTATTAATATATATATATATATATATATATATATATATATATATATATATATATATATTAAGGCCACGATCTTTTTTTGTTGTGAAAGGTAGGCTCTAAACTTATAACAGTTCTATTCATTTATTCATGGCCGTACACACCTGAGCAGATCAATTCAAACAAAGACATAAAAAACAAGTGAATTCAAGCCTTAACTCATCATCAATCTTCTTCTTCCTCCGATCATACATAGGCTACGCCCTTATGATGATGATGATGATGACGGTGATGATGATGATGTTGCTACTGTTCTTGGGAAGAACAACTCCGCATTCTTGCTACACGAAAACCACTATTCAACGCCCTTGTCGAATGGCAAACGCCGATCGCCGCCTTAGCCTCCTCCGGTTCATTCACCCACGTTGCCTTTTCGGCGAGGCTCTCCGTCGTTTTTCGGTGTTTATCTGAAGCTTACAATCTCGAGCCGATTGGTTAAACGGCAGCGGTGATGGGGTGGTAGTCGAGAACGATAATCGGGGTTTTACGGGTGTAAAGATGAGGTCACTTTTTTGGTAAATGGGGTTAGCTCCTTACTGCTGCTGATCTCCAGAGAGGTGAGGACATGCCATCTCGAAATAACCTTCTCCTTCGATCACTACAGCCGCCATTGTTGACCTTAATGTGGGTACAAAGGGCTTGGGCCTAACTACTCCCGCTAACAAGCCCCGATTGACTAAGGACCACAGGATGATAGCCCAATCTATAGGCCCAATCGTTAGGATGATGGCCCAATCTACGAGCCTCGTTCTCATTTACAAATTAGGTCTAAACATACATCCCCTACCGGGTAGGGCATATATCGCCTAGACATTGTCTCTCCTGGCCGGTTAACATCTTTAAAAAGGCATTCGGATGACCTCTGAAAACTTGAACAAGTATAAGTCACGCTCATAACCACCCTCAGGGTGGTCAAACATTTCTTGGGGCAGAAAATGCAGACGACTAGACCATTTAAAAGGAAGAACAAGTCATAATGCACGAGAAAAGCGCCATCTTGCCTTTCTATTTCGGAAGAATATCATCACTTTCGTGGAAGAAGAATCGCCTTCCTTAGGAATAAAAGCATGAAATAACAAAAGAAAGATCTGGCGCTTCCATGCGAATGAATGGGTGTTTCATATTCGAGACTAACTAATCTGGCAAGCATCGAGGAGGCGTGTGGCGCTAACTTGGAAGCACCGAAGGGAGTGTCGACGAGGAATGTCGCGCCGGATGAGACTCTTTAACCTTTTCTTTCTCAGAGCTGACACATGTACCTGTTTTCTCATTCATATGCACAATTTCTATAATAACAAAAATCTTTTACATATACATTATACATACCACTATAGTGGCATTCATTATATTCTATACACATATACTTGAGTCCTTTACTTGTACTATTACAATTTCACTATTACAAAACTATACATATACCTGTCCAATGAAAATCAAAGATTGCGGAACAGTGCGGTGAGCACCTATCTCTGAGATGGCCTGTGCTGCTGATGTGGGATGTCATGTCCTCTTGCCTCCTCTTCTGTACCTACATAGATTTAAAACCCATGTTAAGCTTTATGCTTAATGGGAAACATATACATGGACGACCAATAACATTGATGCAAACCATGAAATATCGAATACATTCTTATACTCATACAGATCATATACTTATGACTTCTAACACTTATCATCTTGTCTAATGCCTTTCATGTGGGTAAAAACATGTGCATATATCGTATCATTCCTTATCTATCACATATACTTTGCCTATTTCTTGTCATTTGTTTATATCGTATACTTAATCTATTTCATATTATTTCTTGTATCATGTTCTTTGCAAGTTTCATATACTTTCATGTTCATTTCCTTTCATTTTAAGTATCTCTTACATTGCATGTAATCATATACTTTCGCATATCTATCTTATCTCTTTATCCTATATTTTATCTACATTCTTATACTTTTCATATACGGTCCTTTTGTATGTTTTCATTTGGTACTTTTCATGTACTGTACTTTCATACATATAATTAACACATGCTTATGCAATCTTATACTTTCTTATCATATCATGTTTCATTTCAGGTCGTTTACATTTTTCTTCTTGTTCTTCTCAACATATACTTATCACTGTTTACATATATTATCGCATGTAATCTTGTGCCACAATATCGTGTCGTGTACTTTTATCGTTTTGAATCGTATGCGTATCTTTGTCATTTTGTTTATGTTTCATACTACATAAACTTTAGAAAGCGAGATATGGGGAAATAATTGTATGTCTTAGAAAATGTATCGGCTGTCTGAGACAATGATATCTATGCAGCATGACCAAACGGGACCCGTATAATGATCCCGGCTTGGGGATCTATGTCATCGACCCAAAACGAAGTCTTGATATCTATGCGTATCTTCTGTATTTATATCGCATAGGCATGTCTATCCCCATCCCTCCTATCGGGTTCTAAGCGAGCAATCCGATTATATTTCATATTCGATTACATATCACCGTATTAGAATAATGTGTTGTCGTAATCGTATGCGATATTTGCCATATAGTTGTATCTTTGCATTTTTCATATATCTTTTTAACTTCAATTTATTGTATTCATAATTCTTTACCATACATGTAACTATTTTCCTATCATTTGTGCATTTCACCAGCATGTGTTATTACAATCATATGCTTCACACAATCTCATGTATTATTTATATCATATATTCATTTCATATTCTATATTCATATTATTCATTTATTCTATGTCATGTCGTATATTCGCTATATATTTTGTGCTGCTCCCAATTGTATATCCTTGGTCTGATCGGAATTTTGCGAGAAATCAGTCCTAAAATTTTTCAATATTTAGTCCTAAAATCTTATGACTAAATCTGCAATGTCAGCCGAAACAACTTCATGTCATTACGCTGACTTTTAGACTAAATATTCCAAGTAGGGAAAATTTCTTACATCGTGGAGTTTGATGAAACTCTAAGATTTTGGTACCCATGCGTAACTCATGATGCGTGGATCAACTTTGTCTCTTGGTCCAATGAATTACATTGTCGAGCCTTGAAGTAAATCGATGAAATGCAGGCTGGATTTTGAACTTCTTGCTTTGGATGTTGGCAAATCAATGTTTTTGGTACTCGCGTAGCCCTCGTTGAGTAGATGAGCTTCGTTCTTGGCAGAGCAAATTCAGATGATCGAATACGTATATCGAAGAGAGAAACGAAAAAAAATAAAAATAAAATAAAATTTACATCTCTCTCTCTCTCTATATATCTCTTGCCTGCTCACTCTGCTATCTCTCTGCTCTGCTGAGAAGCTTAAGGTGGGGCCCACATGTCACCTTGTTAAATCTCAGAGTCCCAGTTTCGGCCAAAGCAATTAATTTCGCCTCGGTTCAAATTTCAATAATCTTAAATAGACATTCTTTAAATATTGTCAATTTATGAGATTTTTCTAAAAATCCCATTTTTGGGGTTCACCCGACACCTATCGCCTTGAAAATCATGAAATTCCGACTATCTCGGAATTTGAGGAAATTCGACAGGGTAGCTAGATTTCGCGAGCTGATTCCCGATGGCGCGGTCTACGTTTCGTTATCAGGAATCCCAGAGAGCTGCAGGTTTTCATAATTTGTCCAGCAATTTTGCATTCTTGCTTTTAAGTTTCTCTTATTGCACATTCTAAATCCTTATTTTCTTCTATTTACACATTAATTTCTCTTAATTCCTCTTGGATATATGCTCTTCTTATATTATGACATTTGGGTCCTGAGTGTGGTGAATTACTACTTTACCCTTGATTTTAGTAGTAATTCCGGAGTCTACCGTTTTATTTTTCAAAAACCGATTTAGCTTTTATTACCTTACTGTATGTTCGAAAACTGCTAAGAGTATGCTCAGGTATTTTGGCGTGAGCATACGCGGTCTGCGATTTGTTTACGGTAGTGTTATTGTTTGGTTGCGTCTTCGGCGATTGATGGCTCGGAAAGTTCGGGGGAGAACCCGCGGTGGCGTGGATTTATAGGAAGCTTGCCAAGTAAGAAATCTCATAGGCAATACGAGGCTTACAGGTACACCCAATCTAGAAGTGATCTCCATTCTCGAAGCTTTGGTAGTTCTCGATCATTCCACCGGACCGTCGGAGTTTATCGCCTTGTCTAGCAACTCGGCGAACCAGCCTATCGAAGATCAGTTTCTCCTCTGGCACCAAGAGATGGAGGCGAAGCAAGAGGAATAAGCTAGACAAATGGCCGAACTACGTGAACACACAAACCACTTGCAACGGAAATGAATGCTGCGAACTTGGTTGGAGACCTACTTAGGGGTGAAAACTCGCCGAGGGCACATACATCTCTTGCACCCAGCTCGGCCCGATTAAGGGTAAAGAGCCCATCCTCATGGGAGAAAGTGACTCCCCTGCAAACGATGAATTATCTTCTGGCAGTTTTCCGCTCCTTGACCTCTTACCACCCGGAGAACAAGCGTAGAAATTTAGATCGAGGCCCCGTGCCGTCAGGTCGATCGTCGATGGGCGAGTGCAGTCGGGTACCAAGAGAGGCCAGCAAAGACAAACGCCATTCGGAACTGGCCCCCGAATATGTGCCTGTCCGGCTCGGGGGTATGGCTCCTCAGTTTCCGCCCGTGCATCACCCATTCGAGGCGACTAATCCGCTTGTTGGTTTCTTTCTCCTTGTCCAGGGAGTACAGAGGATATCGCGGCCTTACCCACTAGGCCACGTATTTTGAGATTCACGAGCCCCCAGGTAGCTTAGATATGTTGTAATTTGCAATGTCTGACAGGCTTAATTGACCGTCACGACCATACTACATTTTAACCAAGCGATGATTCTAACCGCGAGGAAGCATTGACCTCTTGTGCGAGAGTATTCACGAGCCGGCTGAAGGAATTAAAAGCTCGGCCCTGGTTCCACAAACTTAGAGAGGTTCTATAAACTCATTCGGTGAGAGCGTAGGCGGCGTTCATCTCCCAAATACTTATGTTCGGTCCAGTGAAGAAAGGAGCATGGAGTTCCTCGGGCCATCCTCAAGCGGGAAGATGAATCTATTCGGGATTTCACTTGCAGATTTGGACAAGCCGTCCAACAAATTGATATTTACAGTATGGACACAGTCTTTCAGAACTTCCAAAGGAGCTTCGGGCCGACTACCCCTTTCTTTCAATCTCTATCCCTGGATCCACCCTCCCTGATGGAAGAAGCGTATCGTGGCGGACAAGTATTCCTGCTTGGAGGATATCCGAGCCACTTCCCAGATAGTGATGATAATTGCTTAGAAGCAGTAAAGCTGACATGAGCCAGCCAGAGAGCGAAGAAGCGACGAACAAGAGTCAAGCGCCCCCGAGCGGTCGAGAAAAAAGGGAGCCTCCTCAATTCACCCTCTCAACATACTTATGACCGACTCTGCCTATCATGCAGGATCACCAGATTTTAAATGGCCCCATGATGAGGCTTGAAGTCGGGACAATATGATCCATCACAACCATGAAACCAGCCGTTTGCGCGAAGCCTAAAGTTCCTGGTAGAAAAATTGATCCGAGCTGGGCACCTCAGAAGGTACATTCGGGAGCTGACCCGTGGAACAAAAACTGCCCCCGCTGTCGACAGAGCAATTGTTGGCGCTGAACACTCGTCTGAACCCCGACCCACCATCAACTTCATATTTGGAGGCCCGGTCGATGACCAATATCAGTCTAAACGATAGAGAAGAAAAATGCTCTACGCAACCTCAATCAAAGCCCGGATAAACACCATCAATATCGGGGCGACGCGACAATTTTAGCGGGTTAAACGACCCACAATATCCTTTCTCCTATAAGCGAGCCAAGGTCATCCACTCCTTATTATGATGCGCTTGTATACTGCTGATAATTAACAATTTTGATGTGCACGAGTCGCGTTGATCACGCGTGGGCGATTTCTTACACCTTCCAGCCTTCCAGTAGATGAAAATCCCGCTTAACCATCTCAGTTCGGTTGGCAGAATTTTGTTTGGGTTCAACGGGGCCACCACACTGACGGTGGGGGATATTGTTCTTTCCGTCAAGGTAGGACCGGTAACACAACAAGTATTGTTTTTAGTGGTGAAGGACTTAGGACCGTACAATGTTATCTTGGGTCGGGCTTGTTTACACGCTATGAAAGCAATCCCCTCAACCTACCACCAAACTATAAGTTATTTGACTGCATCCGGGCAGGTCGACCTCCAGGGTAGCCAATTGGCTGCTCGTCAGTGTTATCAACTATCAATGTAGGAGTGTGAACAAGTTGAAACCTCCAACAGCTCGCCCCCCGAAATTCAACCCTCAAAATAGCAATCATAGATTACTGCTCGGGCTGATGTGGAAGATAGGGAGCAGTTGGCAGTAGATCTTCTTTTATCCATACTCATGGCGGAGCGGTAAATTTTGTTTTGGTTCCCTCTTGTCGGAGGAAAGGGCCTGGTGCAGCAAATACTACAAGCTAGCGTCGATGTATTTGCCTGGACCCATTCAGATATGATAGGAATAAGCCCCGTGCATGCTTCCCACAAGTTAAATGTTGTCTCATTCGCCCATGCACAATCGGAAGCCCGAAAGAGTAGGCAGCTCCCACCTAAACCGCCGTCAAGTCATCCAGTAGAGGTAGATAATCTTCTGAAAGTTGGGTTTATTAGAGAAGTCAAATACCCGGAATGGCTTGCCAACGTGGTGGTAGTTCCTAAGAAAGGGGGCAAGTAGAGAGTATGCGTAGACTATACGAATCTTAATGACAACGTGTCCCTAAGAGACCGATTTTCCTTTTACCATGGAATCCGGATCATTGGCCATCGGCCGGGCATGGCATCTTGTCCTTCCTCGATGCATTTTCAAGATATCATCAGATCCCCATGTGCCCGCTTGATGTAGAGAAAACATATTTTATTACCCCACACGGGCTCTTTTGCTATAACGTAATGCCATTCGGGTTAAAGAATGCTGGAGCCACCTACCAGAGACTGGTAACTAAGATGTTTCGGCCGCTGCTCGGAAAAACCATGGAAGTGTATATCGATGATATGTTGGTAAAGTCTAAAGAGCGCTCGAATCACACTATGCATCTGCAACATGCATTTGAGCTCCTAAGGGCCTATGGCATGAAACTCAACCCTACAAAGTGTGCATTCGGGGTCAGTGCAGGCCGGTTCCTATGATTCATGATGACTCGGAGAGGAATAGAGGCCAACCCCGCTCAACTTCAAGATAATTTAGAATCTCTAGCTCCAAGCTCCAGAAAAGGGGTGCAACGATTGACCGGTCGATTGGCTGCCCTGAGGCGGTTTATTTCCCGGTTCACAGATCGCCTAAAGCCATTTTTCGCCATCCTTAAGGAAGCCAACCAGGTCAAATGGAACGAAGAGTGTGATCGGGCTTTCACCTAAATCAAACAAAACTTGGCCAAGCCTCCAATTCTCACTAGCCCGGACGTCTGGTGAGACACTTTTCGTATATTTGGCAGTCTCAAAGGTAGAAGTAAGTGTCGCCATTTTCAAAAAGAAAATAATGATAGAAGCGAAGCCAGGTGTTCTTCATCGGTAAATCCTGGCCGTGGCCCCGAAACAATTATAGTCACCTTGAGCAAGTAGCCTTAGCCCTCTGAATAGCAGCTAAGAAACTCCGCCCATATTTCCAAGCACAACCCATTGTGGTACTAACTGACCTTCCTCTCCGGATCACACTCCATAAGCCTTACTTCTCGAGTAGAATAGCTCGTTAGACGTCGAACTAGTAATCTGACATCCGAGTACAAGTCGAGGCTATAAAAAAAAGGGCCAGTGTTAGCCGACTTCATAGCAGAAATTTCCTTAGCATCCCAAAATATGAGATTTTATAATAAAAATTATTATATATTAGGGTATAATTAAACCAACTTGGTACTTTTAAGGGTAGATGAATATTGATTAAATGATTATTGAATCGAAATAAACCCAGAAGTGAAAAAGAAAATATGGAATTGTAAAAATGGGGACAGGGTCATTTTTAATAAGTTTAGATGTCTAAGTGAAATTAGGAGAAATAAATGAGCAAGGGGAAAATAATAGGAACTTAAATGAAGAATAATAGAGAGAAATGGAGAGGTTTAAATACAAAGAAATAAAGAAAAAAAAAATCAAGGAGAAGTGTGGCATGTAGGAAAGGGAGGAAGCTTCCTCCTTTTTAAAATACGATTAAGGATGATCCAAAAAAAAAAAAAAGGAAAAACAGAGAAAAGGGAGGAATTGAAGGCTCTGCCTTCTCTCTAGATTTTTAGACAATCGGACCATAGGTTCAGGCAAAAACAAGAGGAGAGTCCTTCCCCTCGTGACAGAGCAAGTAGAGACCGGAATCGGGGAGTTTCGACAAACACCAGGAGGTGGGTCTTCTCCTACTTTGGTTATTTTCCACCCTAAGGGTTGTGTGGTGGTTATCTTGCCTTAGGGGAATGTTTGGTCGTATTTTAAACCATGGGAAGCTACCACATTGTGGTAGTGGGCATTAGCCGAACTTTAGAGCTGATTTTTGGGTAAGAAATAAAGGGAATTTGGTAGTAAGTCCTTTTGGTAAATTATACATCCACATCGATAGACGATTTTGGGCTTTTGGTTCTCGATTTGGACCTCTTTGGCCAGACGAGTTATGGTTCTTTAGGTCGGCTCAAGCTAGGCCGGTGGTCGGTTTTGCTAGTTCAGGTCAGCTAGCTGGACCTTAGAGCTGATTTTTGGGTATGAAGTGAAGGGAATTTGGTAGTAATTCCTTCTAGTAATTTGTATCCACATCAATGAACTTGATGTTAGGCTTTTGAATTTCTCGGTCGGACCTACGTAGACGAGTTATGGTCCTTTTCTTGGGAATCAGCACAGTAGGAATCGGCTTGGCAGGGTCAGCTACTAGAGGTCAGCGTTGCTAGTGGTCAACTCGTAGAGGTCAGCTCGACCGGAGAACCGACTGGGGGCTCGACCGGTTGGGCTGATAAGGCGGGCAGCGGCTCGCGACGGCCGGAAGGTCGCCAACCACTTCAGTGGAACTCAGTTTGATTGTTCTTGGACTTTATGGAAGCCCATTAGTCAGAGAATCATTCTTTATGCGAGGAGGATGAAGATGTCAGACCGAGGTGTCAGACCCAGTTTACCGAGGTCAGGTCCAAATCGGTCGATTCGGAGTCGGCTCGGCGGGTGTGACTACGTATGACCTCGACTTGGAAGAGTCATAATTCCTTAGTCGAACTTCCCGCGTTTCGGGTGTTCTTGGACTCTATGGAAAGCCCATTGAGTCAAGAATCTATTAATATGCCTAAGGAGGATAGAAGATGTCAGACGAGGTGTCGTTCAGGTTACAAGGTCATGTCAGCTCGATCGGTTAGTCGGCTCGGCTAGGTGTGACTATGTATGACCTCCAACTTCGGAAGGTCATAACTCCTTCGTCCAAACTCCGTTTCAGGTGTTCTTGGACTCTATGGAAAGCCCATTGAGTCAAGAATACATTCATATTCTGAGGAGAGTAGCGGATCGAGACCGAGGAGTTTCAGACCGCGGGTTTCACAGGAATCCAGGTCGGATTAGTCGATTATGGTCAGCTCGGTAGGTGTGACTGCGTATGACCTCCAGCCCGGAAAGGTCATAGCTCCTTCCCTCTAACTCCGTTTCTGAGGTGTTCTTGGACTCTATGGAAAGCCCATTGAGTCGAGAATCCATCTATATAGCTTGTTGAAGTGGAACTCAGTTAAACTCTAAAAGAGTCATTCTGGCGCAGAAACTTACTATTGCCCTGATGTGTTGTTGTCTTTAATGGTTTGGAATAGGAGTACAAACCCAGGAGGAAAAGCCAAAGGCGAGATTGAGATTCCAAGGATTGGAATCAAAGTGCAAAGATTTTTGGGTTTGTTCTACCGACTTCTATTCCTCGTTTCAAGTTTTTGCATATTTGTTCTCTGACTCTATTCTTATTTCAAGTTTTTTTGGTAGTTTACCAAGTAAATATGACTTGAGTACATAGATTGAGTATATCTTTGAAAAGATAATACAAAAGTGAATATGGAATTGAAATGTGATATTTGAAAACCGAGTGAATGTGAATGATAAATCGAATCGTAAACGAATCGGTCAATTTCTAACATCTTGAATTGAATTGATATCTGAGATGAGCGCTGACGAGATGCGCCAATCGACATCGAGTCACAAGGCCTACGGAAATTTGCCCAATGTCCCAGGCGGGGATGCAATGGCATCCGTTATGATGGCGTGGCATTTAAGTGATGCCACGTGTTGGGGTGCCGCGGCGGCATCCGTCATGATGGGAGACCGACTTGTTAAATGTGTAAGCACATTCACCCAGAATGATGATAGACGAGATTCATCAAAGCGGAATCCGTCGAAATATGATTTGAATAGTCAAAATAACCAACATTGGCGAGTGTAAAATGGGATTTTTGTATGCGCTTAAAATCGTAAATTGAATTGCGAATTGAATTGTTGCATTGAAATTGCATGTTGTGATATAATAAATGGTTGTAAAATGAAAGCATGTGAAAATGAATAGTATGAGTATATGCAGATATAATAGGCATGGTTTAATGTTAAAATGCATGTCAAGTTAAATTGAATATTGGAATAGAACTGTATAGAACCATTAAGCATGAAAATGCTTAGCATGTAGTTTTATCTATGCGCAAGTTTCAAGTAGATAGGAAGGAAGACAAGATCGTGAAGCGCAGAGTCATAGAGCAAGTTGCGGCGTATAAGTATATACCCCGCCATATGCATATCATTTCTTTTTAAACATGGGATATTTTGTGAACAAAATAGTTGAACTCTGAATTAATGTTTTGTTTTGTATATCATTTTAAAAGGCATAAAATGCCTTCATTGTAATTGCATTTTGTAAAATGTAAATGTTTATAGGCCTCCCCATTTGAAAATGCTTCGCGTAATTAGAAAACCTTAAACGAAATGACATAAATAAATGTTTTGATAAGATAAATGGCGTGAATGTAGGGCTCGGTTGGACAACCCTTGAGTCGGCCGGGGATTAGTCGTGACACTTTTGAAAAAGCTTAATAAAATGTAAAATAAAGAGGTGCGGGCGTCCCAATCGAGATTGGTCGAATCGGGGGGTTCGCCACACTCAGTCTAAAACATGCCAGAGCTCGGGTGGTGGACGCAATGTGAGACGGGGCTTCGAGATATCGCTTGGGAGGCGGGAATTTGTGTGCAATTGAAATCCTTGATCGTGGAAAGAATCGAGACAAAGCGATCAGATTGGAACTTCAACGCCTCCCGACAATGGAATCCAAAATGTAAACCCTCTTATCACAGATTGAACTAAGCGGCCTCGTATCACAGACAAGCTCTGGTTAGAAGTGATTCCAGTATGAGTCATGAAGGTCGAATCGAGACCCCGAATGGTAAAATATGTCTCCCGGGTAAAACAACGCTTGGGTAGTTTTTCGGTCTGAAAGCTGGAACACGTGCCCCGAGGAATTTGCAATGTCATGAGATGCCTTGGCCACGATTAGTAGCCTCTCTTACTTGATCGCGAAACAATAATATTCACGCCCATCTACTATTAGCCATTTTCCTCGATCACTCCCTCTCTAAGTAAGCCAGGTAGAAGAGATCCTCCCCTCATGGATGGACCCCATAATACATTACATCAACACAGGAAAACTCCCTAGTGAGAAGGATAAGGCCCACAAGGTACAAGTCCAGTCAGCTAGATTTTCCTTGAATGATGGGCAATTGTTCAAACGATCCCTGGGCGGTCCATATCTGAAATGCTTGACGCCCGAACAGGGTCATTATGTGTTGGCTAAACTACATGAGGGAATATGCAGAAATCATTCAGGCGACAAAACTTTGGCACACAGGGCTCACACTCAAGGGTACTATTAGCCGACCATGAGAGCCGATGTTGCCAATTATATCAAAAAATGTGATCGTTGCCAACGGCTAGCTTCCATCTTGAAATCACCAGTGCAAGACCTAATCTCTATCTTGAGCCCTTGGCCCTTTACCCAATGAGGGATTGATATAGTCAGGTCATTGCCCACCGCCTTAGCTTAGAAGAAATTATCATTGGTGGCAACTGACTATTTCAGTAAATATAGGTAAAGCAGAAACCTTCTCTTCGATCAAAAGACAAGATGTTACACGGTTATGGGGAAAAGTAGTTTGCCGTTTGGCATCCCTTATCAATTGTATCACGAAAAGCGGTCCCCAATTTGGCCAGTGCATCGAAACTTCGCTAAGGTGAAAATAAAAAATCTATACTCCACCCCCCGGTATCCGCAAAACAATGGACTAGCATAAGCCTCTAATAAAATCCTGTTGACTGCCTTGAAAAAACGGTTGGATTCGGCTAAAGGTAAATGGGTGGATGAACTTTGCGGGGTACTTTGGGTTTACAAAACTGCTGGCGGCAGATCTGCGGTATACCCCCTTTGCGTTGCCATGGGATGGAAATATAATCTCTGATTTTGGCATATCTACCATTCGGACCGGATAATACCAGCCGGGAAAAATCTGAGCGCAATTAAGGACTGGACCGCGGTCGATGGTACGCGAGTCGGCCGATCCGTATAAGCGTCCTACCAACGTCGCTTGGCAAATTCTTACAACAAGCGGGTAAAGCCTCGGATGTTCCAGCAGGGAGACCTAGTCCTAAGAAAGGTATTCAAAAATATTGCCAACCTAACGGCGAAAGTTCAACCCAGGCGGGAAGGGCTGGTAATCTCGTAACATTTGACGAATCCCGGATCTTACGCTTTAGACAAGCAGTGGAACCGTATGCCTAGAATGTGGAATGCCATACATCTTAAAAGGTATTATCAATAAAGGATGACTTGACATTTACTCATATTTTTATCCATTTTCCTCATCGTACAAGGTAAACATAAAAGCCCGGATGGCGCAATAAAAAACCTATCCGGCCTAGTATAGATAATATTTAACTAGTCAACATAAAAGCTCAGATGGCGCAATAAAAGACCTATCCAGCACAGTATAGATAATATCTTACCGGTCCACATAAAAAGCCGGATTCTTGATAAAAGACCTATCAGGCCAGTATAGATATTCTTGGTCCATGGCTTGGATGACACAATAAATGACCTATCAGGCCCGGTATGGGCGGCATCAACTGGTCGCCAAAAGCGGGATGGGCGCGATCGATAACCTATCCGGCCGGTTAGATAACATCTAAGCGGTCGAATAGAAAGGAATCGGATAGCGCAATATAGTTAATGACTTATCTAACCAAGTAATGGTTAACTCTTAGCTGGCTCATCATTAAAGCCCGAATGATGCCGCGTCCGGCCCAAAGCCTAGTTGGCTACCCATCTACGCCATTCAACTAAATGAGAAGAAACTACGTCATCCATAACCAAATTTGGCACATTTCGTAAAAATAGAAAGTAAGAGATCTTGCAGAATGTCAAGATTCAACAAAAAGCTTAGTAAAGGTGACGACAGGTGCCAAGTTTAAACACTAGCCTTTAGCCACAACGTTGGATTCCTCATTCGCTTTGGCTGGAGGCTCTGGCAGGATGTCTATCCCATTAACAACGGTTAAAGGGCTCTTGGCCTGGGGTTCCTCCCTAATAGTTGCGGCAGCGGGAAGGGCAGAGGAAGCACTTGGGGGGCATTGGGGGTTGATAAAACTGAGGTAGCGGCTTTTGGCCCATTATCGAGGGCATCCCCTCGGCGGGATCATGGGCTTGCCTCCCGGCATATATTATGCGTAAAAGCACGGCTTGGTTGTAATACATAGTCGAAGATCACATCGGCCTTTCAGCGTCAAATTCACCTCCATCGCTTTCCTTTCCTTAGTCATCTTTGCTTGGAAAGTTGAGGCTCCTTTCTTACCTTTTTCCAAGCTCCATGATTAAAGACAATCGCTCATCTGTTAGACGACAATTCTCCTATAGCCATCTACAGGCTTCTCGTAATGACGAGGAGCTTGCTGAGCAGTCAAGTTCGAGGACTCTACCTTGATAGGACTCCCTTTGAAGCGGTTAAGGCCTTATTTGGACTCGAATAACTTAGATTCCATTGTGCTTTCGAGCCGCTGCCCGACCGCATCATCTCCAACCTCGCCATCGCCGCCCGTATCGAGGCGGCATCCTGCCTCGGCCCGAGCATCACATCGCGACCTCTTTAGCCTCCGGCTCGTGGGGCATTCAAAGCGAACCTCCTTCAAAAGGCGTTCAAGAATCTCCTTATTGGAAGCTAGTGAACGCCTGGCCAAGAAGCCTCTCGTCCCTTAACCGAGGGTTAAGGTCGCGATCTTCGGAGGGCCATATTAGGATAGCGATGATTGCATCTGAAGCATATTAAGAATACGACAGGATTTGATAGCAGCACTTTTTATGAATATTACTACCTTACCAGTTCAGTCGATTGGACGTAGTTCCGGTTGCAGACTTGCATCCCATCCTCGGTTATCTACTGAAGATCCTCTTTTATAATACCAGCAGGGATAACAACAGAATACTCTTCGCCAGTCCAGGCCTTGGCGAGCTATGGGCTCATTTAGCAGTTGCCACAGTTAAAGAGGCACCCAAGAGTGGATAATATGTATGTCTTGGGCCGAACCGCGCCACTTCCTCCATCGCGGGTCGGGCTAAAGGGAAAGATAAGAATTGGTGTCCGTCTGGCAGTGGCCTCTTGCGCCGGTTCACTGGGCAGGCATGTGCAGTCGACTTTCGGCCGTCGGAGGATGGATCACCTGCAGGGCAGGCGGAATCAGAGTGACCTCCCTTGGTTCCCTCAGAGCAACATCCTCCGGACCCGGTCGGTCACTTGACCCTATCTCAGGCGTGCCTAGAATGATAATTGCACACGCCATCAGGATCCCCATTTGTGGTAGGCCGATTCGATCCTTTGACCTGATAGGACTCCCTCTCAAAACTCTCATGCCGCTTTCGTTTCCTGGCAGCATAATGGTTAAGCAGCCCTATCATCTCTTCCTCCTCCTCTTCTTAACAAATCAGAGGTCATTAGATTCGGGGATGAACCCAGAGGAACAAATCTTTCGCGGGCCCGAGGAGCATTTCGCGGTTTGTCCCTCATTTTTAATCTTTAGTAGAGAAATGATGGTCCCACTCTTGAAGGAAGGCTTTCCGACGGCTGCCACTCGCGACCGGGTGCGGGTTAAATGAAGTTGGATTTGTGGTAGGCTGAAATAGATCACGAAGGTCGGGACACTAGTTCCCAACTTCGATGTTTAAGCCTTGAATCCGGATGAGGCTGCTCTGGGTTAAATGCAGCAAATGGCGATGTAAATGTTCCCGGTCCACTATTTCTGAAGGCAACGGGCATGGGATAATCGGAAGAATTTGTAGGAAATGGAATTAAGATCTCACACATCGGCTAGGTTCTTTAAAGTGAGAAGAACCTCGTAATGGCGCTCCTGCTCAAAAATCTCCAGTAGCTGGCGGATTTTCTCAAGGCTTGCCTTTTCCACCCAATGTACCAACCTACCCCTCCGTTTTCCCACTGCTTTTGATAATCCACGATCAATTACGCATAAAAAGTCATATGTATACACACATCGTTAAACTCAGCATCCCTACACCTAGAAAAGGCGACGATCGGTTAACATCAAATGGAAGCCCAGGGAATCCGGGGTCTCATCCCAAAACCCCTTACCGAATTATCACACCCTTAGCCTCTTATCTTAGGTAGTCGGGGAGTCCATTAATATAATTCTTGATCGAGAACTGCAGGTCGACGCATGGACATCCGGCCGCCTTGCGCTACCCTTAAGGTATACGCAAAAAAAATCTCGACCAACAAAAGGTCAAGTTGGTAAAAGAGGTTCAGTACATTGCATCCGGTTAGAATCCTAATGGTGTTGGGATGGACGAGTGCAGCCGAGCGCCACAGTGATATGCCAAAAAATGTTTGGCGATAGCGAGGCACGAGGAAGTAAAGCTTACAGTGCAAGGTGCTCGGGTAAAAAACTCTGCGTTGTGTTCTCCACCTAGAGTGGACTCATTCGACTCCTCTATCAATTTAAAGACGATGTATTTATAGGGGACGTCTGATAAGTCTCAACTCTCAGTGCAGAGATGAGATGATAGTGAAAAGTCGGGTAGGTTTTAAGCTTGCTACTGTGACTAGTGGAAATTAAACTCGACCTCTCGCCATTCCACAAGAAGCATACTAAAGGGGGGGGTGCGCGGGGCGAGAAAGCGAAAGTCAGCGAGCCATATACGAGCGGATTCGAAGGCAAAATCGCCAAGCATGAGCAAGGATCACCCAGACCTAAAAGGTTCTAAACATACCCTCTCCTTGGAGCTTCCTACAGCCGAAAACTGGCCACTAACCAAGATTCAACATGACAAGAGGGAAACGAGACTTACCTATGAAATGAAAGTTGAAGCGGCGTGCAGAAAACCCGACTAGCCGAAAAGCATAATCACACAGTATCCGCGCATAAAACCTTGACCTAGAAGAAAGCTAGTAAACACAAATGTGACAGGAGCGGGAGAAGGCAAAACTCAATGATGGCTCCCTATATACCAAACGCCTAAGCCCTATGGACGTATTAAATGCCGTGACTTTCGTCACATCCACTTCCAGTTTGAATCTCGGCGACGATTCGCCTATTAGGGCACAATAAACAAACATGGGCCAAACTCGTGGGCCCATGTGTCCCCTTAGTAGACGCAATGAGCGCCGACCCACTATGTTATTCCTAGATCAACCAATATCAATCAAAGCATGTCAAATACCATAGCCTTGACCGCCAAGAATCGGTCAATAAGCTGGCGAAATTGGAAAAGCATGGGGATAGTGCATGCAAGTACTCAGGAAATTTTAAGAGATATAAATTCATTAATCACACCAAAAGACGTTCGTAATTACACGACATTGTTTTTTTTTTACAAAGTGATCATACTATGACTATATGATCCATCTGGATCAAATACAAAGCTCAAACAAAAGCAATCATGGGTGCGAAGGCCGAAAATGAGGAAAGAAGCTGAAGATGAAGAAGAAAGGTCCTATGGAAGTGGAAAGGAACGCGAAGAACTCTGTTGCTACGGGAGGGGGTGTCCTTGGATGCAGAGGATTCCATTCAAGTTTTAGAACCACCCAAAGGCCAACTAGAACAAGGATATTCAATTCCGACTTCGCTCAATCCTTGCAATATTCGATCTGGTTCATGCATGGAAATCACATTCCAACCGTCTTTCGTAATCATCCTTCATTCAGCAAATCCTCTAAGTCTAACCGACCGACCTAACCGACCTTCTCCGCGGAAAGACCAGGGATTACCAATGGCACAAAGGAATCTGCCACCCTCTAAACCTTTTATAAAGATCTCTAGCCTCAAGGGTATTTCAAGCGACCACAGCAAATGCAAATCCAAAAAGTTAGAAAATTCATGTTGGAAAATACCGACATCGATCGGTCTGGGCTGCTCCCATACTAGGCTAGTCAAACACGTTTTCTTTTTTCCTGTCGGGGATAACTGTCCTCCCTAGTAGGAAAAAAGAAGGCATTGTGGGTACCATGGGCTTGGGCCCAACTACTCCCGCTAACAAGCCCGGCCGACTAAGGACCACAAGATGATGGCCCAATCTATGACCCTAATCGTTAGGATGATGGCTTAATCTACCGGCCCAATCGTTCTCATTTACAAATCAGGTCCAAACATACATCCCCTACCGGGTAAGGCATATACCGTCTATACATTGTCTCTCCTGGACGATTAACATATTTAAAAAGGCATCCGGATGACCTCTCTGAACTTGAACAAGTATAAGTCACGCTCATAACCACCCTGAGGGTGGTCAAACATTTATTGGGGCAGAAAATGCGGACGACTGGGCCATCTAAAAGGAAGAACATGTCATAATGCACGAGAAAAGCGCCACTTTCCCCTTCTGTTTTGGAAGGAGATCATCTACTTTCCATGGAAAGAGGATTTCCTTCCTTGGGGATAAAAGCAGGAAATAACAGAATAAAAAGGTACGCGCTTTCATACTGAATGAATGGACGTTTTCACTATTCAGGCTAACTAATCTAACTTAAACATCGGAGAGTCGGCGGGCATACCACCGCCATTCTCTTGTTTGTTTTGAAGGCATTTGCTAGCTTGTTCATGCTTCGACGATTCAGTGACTCAGAAAGGTCTGGAGAGAACGGACCCATCATTCCCCCCCTGTCGGATAATGAAAAAGAATTCGTAATCTTTAATGAGATTAAAAAAGAGACGGATTTATATGTACTGCGATGTTAGCGCAAGAGATTCCGGCTGTCCATATCTTTCACCAGTTTAAGTCGCCGCCAGGCCTACTTCGTGAGAGCCGCCGGCCAGTTGTTATGCAAGTGGAGGGTACCTTGTTCGTAAGACATCACCGGGCCGCCGCTAGATTCGCCGAGTCATGACGAGGTTGCAGCCGCGGCCGCTTCCGGTCGCTACGGTCAATGTCTGAATTTGCTTTTCGGTGGCTTTGATGAAATTCCCTTTCGTCTGCCACAACACCTTTCTCCACGTTTTCTTCTTCACCGGTTCGTTTCTAGATCTAATTCTGTAAAAGAAAAAAGGAAAAAGAAAAACCCAATTCACAGACAGTTATGGTTCGTACCTTCACCTGAAAAGCAGAGGAGAGTAACTTAGGGTTGAACGCCCTGAAAAATGATTGTGGGTTCTCGCCGCCCGCCCCATGAAATGGCTGCATCATCCAAGATCTTAGTTTTCTGAATGCCTGATGGGAATGAAATTGAAATTATGAAAGTCACGCCCCGAAACCCACCCTAAGGGCATGACTGTCAATTCACACCCTCAAGCCTTCAACTTAAAGGTTTGAAGTGTAAAACAACACTAACTTCCTTGTAACTAGATTTTTGTCCAATTACCAACACATGTTCAAAGTAAATGCGCAACTTTCTAAATTCATAAATTCTCCAAATTCAAAATTTCATGCCTACAAAAATTACTTCTAAATATCCAAATCTCAATTATGAATGTCATATAAAGCTGTTCATAATATAATAATATTTGGGATCTCCAAAATCCAACTTTGTACTAATATAAAAACGAATGTTATCATCAAAGTGACTTTCTCAATTAACTTTCAAAACCCAATATTTCACATAAATATGAACTGTTAGTTAACAGATCCAACATGTGCCCTAATCAACCCTTGGTCGATGACAATCCCAACCTAGCCATCACTCATCGCTTAAACTAAAAAGTACCCGAAAATATGTCAACGGATGGGAGTGAGCTTAAAGCCTCAATAAGAAATACTAATACATTTTCATGGATAAAAAGCTTTCAATCATATAACAATAGGAGATGTTTTCATCAAACTTTTGATTCAAAATAAGTTAAACATTAACAAATTTACTTCAAACATTCTCACATCCATTTCAAATCGCTTTATATCAAATGTGATCAAAATATTTTCATATCAAATTTCAATTCAAACACTTTCATATCAAATCCAAAATCAAATACATTTCAAATATATTTTCTCTCAATATCAAATATCAAACCCACAGATAAATCAATGCGGTAATAAATAGTGGTTGAATAAATCGTCTTTTAAGGTGGACGGAACCAAACACTACTAGTACTAAGAACTCCTAACCAAAACCCCTGTATCAGTTCAAATCAATTACATTCACCACCAATAATTAAAGCGCCAACTATTATTCCACGACAAGGGGCCGGACAAGGTCAACTATTATTTCCATTGACAAGGCCGAACTAACCAAAGTCAAATATTTCATTCAAAAGTTCAAATTACAAAACATCATATCTCTACATTTTCTTTCTTAAATAAAACAAATCTCAAAAGTACAATCATACAAAACCACTTTTGATCCATGTATAATCAAATAAATAAAAATAAAATTCTTCATAAACCAAGATTATATATAATTTAGTTAAAACAATTTTCATCCTCAAATGAAGTAAAACAAACAATTTTCTTTTAAAGATTTCCAGATTAATATCTCTTATCTCAAATGAGTAATTAAAAGCTTAAAGAGCTAATCCGAAGAATTTCACCCTCAATGAAATATTTCTCCTAAAATAATAAAAAACTATCATCATTACTTATTTATTCTTAAAACTCATAATTTGATATTCTTAATAAAATATTTATATGCCAAAATACATATATCTTTAAATACTTATCAAATACATATATTTATAAAAATTTAGTATTAAATTTATCTTATTTGTTTATTATTTTCTTTCAAAAATTATAATTAAATATTTTTTTTCAAAATAAATCTTGAATATCTAACATTATTTTTTTTTTTTCAAGCATCCGTCATGAATCAAATTTCCTAGATTTCTTATACCTAAGTTTTCAAGACTTATTTCATAACAAAAACTTTTTGGTTTTTTTTACCACATTCCCCTTTTGTCTTTTCACTTATACCAATCAAAATCATGCAAATATATCATTTTAACTTTTCAACTCATTTCTTGTCATCATATATCACCACTGCTTTACTTTGTCATTCTCATACTCAAAGAATTCAAGACGACACTTCAAATTCTTATTTTATTTTATTTTTTTTTTTTTAAAGAACGAGAGTGAAATCTAAATTTGACTTTTCCGTGATTCATCTAAACTAAAAGAAAAATTAAAGAACCTACATCAAAGAAATCTAGAAAATAAAATAAAGAAAAGATCTTACCTAGAGAATTTGTTCTTTAAACCCTAGATTCGAAAACCGTACATCCTCTAGGATTCTACCAGCCAAAAATAAATTCAAAGAATAATAGAAAAGATTTTCTTTTCTTATACCAATTTATATCTAGGGTATCTATTAGGAAAATTACCTTTTTACCCCTCTTTCATTAAATTAATTAATTACTAATTAAATTATTATTATTATTTTCCTAACTTATACCTATACAAATTCCTGTCATTATTATACAAATTCCTGTCATTATCATTTTCCCTAAATTATACCTATACAAATTCCTGGGTGTTACATTCTCTCATCCTTTATAAAAGTTTAGTCCTCTAAACTTGACATACCCGAATCTTGAAATAACTCGAGGATGCTTTTCTCTCATCTCTCTTCTAACTCCCAAGTGGTCTCTGATAATTACTGACGTCCCATAGACTTTTACCTACTTGACAACAAAGAAGTCGTAGAACCCAGTCCATCACATCCACAATTTGAACGGGCACCTTTTCATAGGTCAAGTCCTCGTAAATTAATTTGAATGTGTCTTAACTCACAACATGAGTAGCTATTAAAAAACATATTTCCTCAAGGCCGAAACATGAAACACATTATGAATCTTAGACAGGCCTGAGGGCAAGGCTACTTTATACGCCAAGGTACCTACTCTCTCTAATATTTCAAACGGACCCACAAATCGAGGACTGAGTTTCCCTTTTCTCCCAAATCTCATCATAGACTTCATAGGCGAAACTTTTAAGAAAACATGGTCACCCACTTCAAACTCCAAATCTCTCCTACGATTGTCAGCATAACTCTTCTATCTTCCTTGGGCTGTTTTTAATCAAGGCTATCTTTTCAACTGTCAATTGCACAAGTTTAGGCCTTAAAAGTTTCCTTTCTCCTACATCATCCCAACAAACAAGATATCGACATCTCCTACCATACAACCCCTCAAAAGGTGTCATCCCAATGCTAGCTTGAAAGCTATTATTATAAGCAAAATCCACTAGAGGCAAATAATCATCCCAATTACCTTTTAGGTCCAAAGCACAAGCTCTCAACAAATCTTTCAAAACCTGAATTACCTTCGCTAATTGGCCATTAGTGTGTGGATGAAAAGCAGTACTAAAACTCAACTTAGTACCTAATGCTGTAAACTATGCCAAAATCTAGAAGTGAAACGAGGATCTCTGTCGGATACTATAGAAATAGGTACTCCATGCATTCTCACAAGCTCCTTAACATAAAGAGAAGCTAAACGGTTCATTGAAAAATTTACTTTCATAGGCAAAAAGTGAGCAAACTTTGTCAACCGATCAACAATCACCCAAATCGCATTATTATTCCCTGGGTTAAGGTTCCCGCAACCTATCATAAAATCCATGGTAATAAGTTTCCACACTCATTTAGAGATATAAAGTAGTTGCAAAGTACTATTAGGTCTTTGATGTAAACCTCCATATACAATCACACTAAACCCAAATTCACAACAATGTAATACCTACTTCATATATGACCATCAAAATTGCCTTAAATATTTATACTTTTTGCATCCTTTGCAGATCGTAGTTTAAAGTAATAAACCTCATTCAAAAGTTGTCTCCTTATGTCTCCATTATTTAAGACATTAAGTCTAATCCCAAATTTCAAGATCTTATTATCTTATTTAAGTCATTAAGTCTAATCCCAAATTTCAAGATCTTATTATCTTATTAAACACAAACAATTGTTCCAAAAGTTCAACTAGTTTCAAATAATTCTTTATAAGATCTTAATTCTCCAAACAAGTTTAGTTGCACTATAATGCTCAACATAAGAACTCTAAAACCCAAAGGTATGACATGGACTCAAACATCTCAAATCATATAATAATCGCTTACAACCTAAATAATTTCCAAGGAGTCAATTATTTTCCTATTTAAGGCATAAATCACAAGATTCTCATTGTTTTATTAGTACTGAATAATGTCATCATAGTCCTTAAGTAATTGTATCAATATCTTCTATTTCTTGTTTAAAAATCATTTTAAGAAGACAAAGACTTCAAACTCTCATAATCTATGAGTAGATCATAATAAAGAAAAATGTATTCATATCTTAAGTGCAAAATCATTTTACCTAACTTCAAATCATAATAAGGTAGTTTTCTATCTTTGTAAATTTCAAATGTCTATAAGTATATATCAATTTTTCCATGTTGCATAAGAACACAACATAAATCATAATGAAAGACATCATCATGCAAAACAAATCTTTTTGAACCAAATGAAATAATCAAAATAAGAGTTCCTACTAATTTGCTCTTCAACTCTGTGAAGCTATTATTATAGTTGTAAGACCAATCAAACTTAACTTCTTTCTATGTCAACTTGAAAAAATAAGATAACCTTAGAGATCTCTTAATAATTTATGTGTAGTAATCAATAAATCCCAAGAAACTTCAAACTTTAATAACAATATTAAGTTCTTTCAAATTCAAATTATTTCCATCGCTCATCACATTGACTTAAAAGATTTAACAACATTTCTAAGTAAATAACTATCTTGCAAGACTTAGCTTATGCGTAACAACTTATCCACATGTTTCCTTCAACTAAACTCAAGATAATTAAGAATATGGAAAATAATATTTTCCCAAAACAATCAACAAATAAAGGTAGTAAGCTCCTTAATTCATCCTTAAAATCAAAACAAAACCTTAATGTTTAAGGAGTATTAAGTCAATTCAATATTTTTCTTTAATTATCATCATAAAATAACTTCAACCACCATATTGGTTATAATACATATCCTATGTAGTTACAAATTCAAATTATAATTCATATTGATAAAAGTATATTCATTAAACCAACAAACAATACAAAGACAAAAGAGTGTAGTGAACTTTAACTAGTCACCAAGAAATCAATTATCTAACATACATTTCTAAATAATGCTAAGAATATACAAACGAATATGAACTATCAACTAACACGTCACTTAACTATCCCCATAGACAAACTTAAACAAGTCTCACAAGCATCATAAACCTATATTTATCACCACTATTTACGCCCGAAACCCACCCAAAGATGACTGGCCAATTCACACCCTGCCTTTCACCGCGCTCAAGCCACTAAACAATACTAACTTTCCTCAGAACTCATTTTTGTCCAGCTCATCAACATGTTCAAAGTAAATGCGCAACTTTCTAAATTCATAAATTCTCTAAATTCAAAATTTCATGCCGACAAAAATTACTTTTAAATATCCAAATCTCAATTATGAATGTCATATAAAGCTACTCAGAATATAACAATATTTGGGATCTCCCAAATCCAACTTTGTACTAATATAAAAACGAATGTTATCATTCAAATGACTTTCTCAATTAACTTTCAAAACAAAACATTTCACATAAACATGAACTTATTAGTTCAACATGATCCAACATAAAGTTCTAATCAAATTCTAATGATGACGAATCCCCAACCTAGCCATCACTCATCGCGTAAACTAAAAGTACCTGAACATATGTCAACGAATGGGAGTGAGCTTAAAGCTTAATAAGAAATACTAATACATTTTCATGGATAAAAAAGTTTTCAATCATATAACAAATAAGAGATGTTTTTCATCAAACTTTTGATTCAAAATAAGTAGGTTATTAACAAAATTTACTTCAAAACATTCTCACATCCATTTCAAATCGCTTATATCAAATGTGATCAAACATTTCTCATATCAAATTTCGACTAACACTTTCATATACTAAATCCAAAATCAAATACATTTCAAATATATTTTTCTTTGGTCATCAAATATCAAATAGATGCCTGCAAATGCCTTACGTAGACTTTCAAATGGTGTCTAGTCGCAAATTATTCCTTTTAAGGTGTACGGAACCAAACACTACTACTAAGAACCTCTAACTCCGAAACCTCTAAAGGTCGGGTTCAAATTAATTACATTCACCACCACAATGTAAAGCGTCAACTATTATCCTCGCACATATCAATAAGGTCAACTATTATTTCCATCGACTCGAACTAACCAAAGTTCTCTCAAATATTTCATCTAAAAGCTCAAATTACAAAACATCATATCTCTGTTACCTTTCTTAAATAAAACAAATCTCAAAAGTACAATCATACAAAACTAATTTGATCTATGAATAATCAAATAAATAAAAAAAGTAAAACTTTTCATAAACCAAGATTATATATAATTTAGTTAAAATAATTTCATACTCAAATGAAATAAAAATAAACAATTTTCTTTTAAACATTTGCATTAAATATCTCTTATCTCAAATGAGTACTCAAAGCTTTGAAATATTAATCCGAAGAATTTCACCTCAATGAAATATTTATCCTAAAATAATAATAAAAAAAAACTATCATCATTACTTATTTATTCTTAAAACTTCATAATTTGATATTCTTAATAAAATATTTACATGCCAAAATACATATATCTTTAAATACTTATCAAATACATATATTTATAAAAATTTAGCATTTTCAAATTTATCTTATTTGTTTATTATTATTTTCTTTTCAAAATTATACTCAAATATTTTTTTTCTAAAATAAATCTTGAATATCTAACATTATTTTTTTTTCAAGCATCCATGAATCAAATTTCCTAAATTTATACCTAAGTTTTCAAGACTTATTTCATAACAAGAACTTTTGGTTTTTTTTACCACATTCCCTTTTTGTCTTTTCACTTATATCAATCAAAATCATGCAAATATATCATTTTGACTTTTCAACCCACTTGCCATATATACTACTGTTCATTTCTACAATTCTCACTTATGTTTTTTTTTTCTTTTATTTTTTCATTCTCATACTCAAAGCAATTTAGTACGACACCCCAACTTTTATTTTATTTTATTTTATTTTTTTAAAGAATGAGAGTGAAATTTAAATATAACTTCTTCAGGGTTCATTTAAACTGAAAGAAAATTAAAGAATTTACATCAAAGAAATCTAGAAAAATAAAATAAGGAAGATGTTACCTAAAGAATCTTGTTCTTCAAATCCTAGATTCGAAAGCCGTACATCCTCTGGAATTCTACCAGCAAAAAAGAAATTTAAAGAAGAATAGAAAATATTTTCTTTTCTTATATCAATTTATATATAGGGTATCTATTAGGAAAATTACTTTTTTTACCTCTTTTTCATTAAATTAATTAATTGCTAATTGTTTAACTTATACCTATACAAATTCCTGTTATTATTAATTTCCCTAATTTATACCTATATAAATTTCTGTCATTATTATTTTTCCTAAATTATACCTATACAAATTCCTAGATGTTACATTATCACCTCAATTCCACAGAATTCCAACAATAACAAGCAAAGATTCTCGCTTTCGATTCTCAGGGGAGTTGATCACTGACAATCAGTCCCCGCCGAATCCTTACTATATCTCCCGCTCGATTCCGTTTCTTCTTCCGCACAATCATCGTTATGGTTCCTCGTCTCACAACCATCAAATAGAAATATCAAGAACTTCATGATCAACAATGGCGATGGAGATGGTAAGAGAAGATATTTACCGGAGATCTTTAAGCCGAATGCGCCCGCATCATAATAAGTTGAACCACTAATGTTTGAGGGTCAAGTTTTATGGGATATGAAATGATAGCTCCCGGTGACCTCTGTGGAGCCTGGATTTTGATCGAACTTCTCAAGAATTTACTTCCGGTGTCCCGTCCTAAGGATGTACCATGGTCCCTGAAAAACAAAAGGATAGTCTTTTTCTTCTTGTTCCCGCTATTCTTCCTCCTTCATCTAGATGTTGCTTGCCGTCGCACTCCGCCGGCATTCCCGGGCAAGACTGCTCTCCCTCCATCCCCGGGTCACAGAAGCTCACATCGCTATACAGCCCCCGAGTCGCTTCCTGATCCACGACAGCCCCTGATGCCCTTTTGTAGTAATCATCCAACTTCT